>CAUYRT010103254.1:0-33269 GCA_963574885.1 Lepilemur ruficaudatus
TAAAGCTTGTACATGTTATAAGGAAAAATAAAAGGAAATGATAACCCAGAGTCAAAAAAAATCAGTTACTAGCAAAAATACCCATGAGAAATTCTTAACGTCTATGAAATTTAGATACTCTGATCAAATATTAAATTTTAATAAGAAATAAACTAGTCTTTGATACATTATACTTTATATTCATTTTAATTGATATATTCTACAAAGAACCAATGTCAGAATTTAGAATTTTTGTAAACTTAAAGTGATTTACCTGGATTTCAGTTTTTTTTTTTTTTTAGATAGAGAACTAATAAGGAGATGATGTGCCTCGATAGTTAAACACACTGGGTAAATGTAGTATAGCAGTTTACTAAAGTAATAGAAAATCATACAGGGAAAAAAAGGATAGGCCTAATTGTGTTAGGGTTTTCCCTGGGCACTTTGGAATCAAATAAAGTCTGTTCCATAGAAGGCTTAATCAAAATGAATTTTCATGTGTAGCAAAAACTCACATACTGATTAAGGGAAGGATAGTGGTGGAAGATACCAGTACAATTTATTAAAATGTACAGATTATGGAATAGTTTTTAGGACATTCTGTGTAATGGGATACAACATCCTGCTTTATAGAGTAAGAAGATATGTGATGTAGTCCTAGTGTCAGTGTGTGTTAGCTTGTGACCCTAAGCAAGCCGCATTCTTTCAGACTGGAATTTTTGTTTGTAGAGCTGATATAAAAATGGCTCCTTTGCCCATCTCACAGGGCTGATGTGATGATCAAAGGAGATGATCAATGCACCTGGAAGTACTTCATAAACTCTTAAACGCTGGACAAATGTAAAGTATTATTATTGTATTCAAGTATATACATTAGCAACCTAAGCTCATGAAGAGTTGCCTGGCACTGATCCTTGGGGAATTTAATGACTAATTGACTGTGATTTAAAATTAACACATTAACCATATAGTCACTGCTTCTTGAGTGCTCAAAAGTTGTTTCTCCTGAGTAAGTCTTTTCGTCATTATTAATGGATATGACAATCTATCTCTCTTTGCATTTAAAGTACAAAGGAAAATTTCAATGGACTACCAGCCCAAGCAGTTGTATCAAGTCATTCATGAAGTGAATGGTTACTATGTCCTAAACCTATGGGTGATAACCTGGTTTGCTTTTCCTTCAAGGTGCTTTTGACCAATAGAGACATAAGCTAGGATTGTACATAACTGTAATACAAAGAAAATGAAATAATGCTTGTAAGAATGGCCCAAACGTCTGTCAATACTCAAAGGAGAGGCTATTTCTAAAGAGAAATTTAGAAAAGTTTTACAGAGAAGGTAGACTTTTATCAGACAGATTTGATTAAGTAGCATATTCCAGGCAAATAGACATAAAACATGCAAGTTACAAGTGTGACCACTAGTCTCATTTGTCTAGAAGATACATTGCAGAGGAGGAGTAGAGGAGAATTATGGATAGATCAGGAAGGATTTGAAAGCAAAAGACAGGAAGAACAAAAGGTCAATAAGAACAAAGGAGGGATACTTGCTTTCCTCTCAGGAGTTTATGTCTTATTATTTTTTTCTTATAACAAAAGCAATGCATGTTCTGTATGGGTGAAAAAAATGCAAAAACAATATAAATAAGTAGAAGGAGAAAATAATCATTTGAATCTTACAATGACTCTGTTGTGTTCTAATCCACATTTTACAGATTAAGAAATCCAGTTTAGAGAGGGTAAATATTGTCCAGGATCATTGTCATAGACTGAATGTGTCTCCCTTCCAAATGCATGTTGAAGCCCCAAAGTCCAATGTTGTAGTATTTGGAGAAGGGGCCTTTAGGAGGTGATTAGGTTTAAATGAGCCTGTGAAGGTGGGACCTTCATGGTGGGATTAGTACCCTGCCCTTAGAAGAGCCACTAGAGTTCTCTCCCTCTTCCTCCCACATCCCCTCCCTGCTCTGGAACAAAGAGGTCCCTGGGAGCACAAAGCAAGAATGTAGCCACTCCAGACCAGGAAGAGAAAACTAACCAGAAACTGAGAATGCTGACACCATGATCTCAAACTTCCAGCTTTCAGAACTGTGTGAAAATAAATGTCTGCTGTTTAAACCACTCAGTCTGCAATATTTTGGTTATGGCAGCCTGAACTGATTCACATATTCATGCAGCTGGTAAGTGTGAGTTAAAACACAGGTCCATACTTCTAACCATGAGACTAACTAAAAAGAATGTAATTTACTCCTCAAAGTTAAGGTAAATAATAATAATAACAATAATAATAGCAGCTAAACAATGTTCTAAATGCTTAAACTCATTACCTCTATACTATAAAGTTATAAAGTTGGTTCTACTATTAGTCCTTACTACATTAATACAATAATTTAAAAACATGTTATAGAAATGAAATTCAAACCTCAAAATAAATAATAGGGAATGATTATTACTTAAGTTGAAATAATCTTTTAACAATGGTAGTTTGGATTTAATACACATAGCCTTACTATACATAACTCTAAATGAAGTTGGTTTTGTTTTTTCTTGGTTTTAGTTTGTTTTGTTTTGCCTATAATTAATTCCTAAGCTGACAGTGTTCCTGGAACAAAATTATTGTAATCTCATGCTTCAGATACTCATGCTAAAAAATTATAATGGCCTTGAAATAGAAGAACTCAAATGTATGACAGGCATATACACATGGGAAATGAATATGCAGACTGTCTGGCTCTGAGAAATGTTTATTTGTTTAGAAATCTAAACTTGAAGTTTTGCAAGAAAATTCACAATGGTTGAAGTTTTATAAGAAAATTCACAACAGGAAACCTGACCATCTGAGTATTCTGAAACACACACAGCTATCACACATTATTGTTGTCAAAACCGGAAGGGGGTTTCACACTAGGCCTAGTTGCTCTTTGCACAAAGAGCCAATTATTGAGACAAAAAGGATTGCCAAGGAAGAAAGGAACTTTTAATATGATAGATGTCTTCTTGGGAGAATGGAAGAAGTCACGTCAAATCCATCTTCCAGACTAATGGAAATCATGGGCTTTAAAAGAGGGGCCATGTGCCTTGGGGCAGGTCTTGGTGTAACCGACAAGGGGCTATAAGCATTGGGAACACGTTGTAGGGGACAGTGAACCTTGGCATCAGGAAATCCGCCCAAGGGGCCCTCAGAGTCTCAGCTCCTTGGTCCTGCAGAAAATCCACTATTTCTGGAAATAACTCAAAAGGTCAAGTAGGTAGTTAAGGGATAGGATTATATTAATAAAAAGAAATCATTGAGATTTGTTCATGGAGCCAGTTAAATTATCATCTAGAGAATAAATTGTCTCAGTTAAGACCTTGCCACAATGGAAAAATTGCCAAAGGGGAAAGATGCACACTTTATTAATCAACTTGGAAGGATCATAAAAGGGCTAGACAAGCATAATCAGTGGTAATTGAAAAAATAATATAGGGAATGAGAGAAAGGACAGTTCTTATAACATTACAACAGCTTTGAGAATTAACATTAAGAAGGATCAATTCAAACTGAATAAATCAAAGATTTACTTAATCAAACCCACTTATCCCTTCAAGATTTCTCCCACCTCCCCAAAAATCTTCTGCACTTTAATTTTTCTACATTTTCATATCTTGTGTTTTCTTTCTCTTTTGTCATCAAAGTTCTTTGTTTTGTTTCAGAAAGGCATCAATTTTGATTTTAAAGGAGAAAATCTCATATTAGGCCATTTTCCCAATCCTACAAAAATAATTTTTAAAAATTAAACACTAATAACTACAATATTTGTATAAAGTTTAGACCTGATCCACCTTTTGATAAAGTGATACTAAGTGCATTAATCAAACAGCGTAAGCCCCTCAACTTTTTATTCAATGGTATGAACCAATAAAGTGGATCTTCTAACCTATAAAGTCTATTTGACAAATGCATGTATTCTTGCATTGTTAGCAAGATCAATCATAAAACATAATATAATAATGTGAATTATACTTACAAAGTCCTCTGTAAGTAATGGATACAATAAAGAACATTCTGTTTTCTCAGGCTAAATTCTAAAATACTTGAGGTAAGATGAAAGGAATAGCAGACAGAGACCCAAATAACTCTTTTGGTAAAAAGATTCTTGTAGGAAATCTGGCACACATCTTGCAGGCATGTGGGATTTCTCACTGAATCCCAGTAGTAGGCAGACTGACTGGTTAGCTTGAGACTGCAGAGACCTTCCTAACTGCAGAGGTGGGGCCTGTCCCTGGAGAAGCTGAGAATGACAGTTTGTTGTTTCCTCCGAAAGTTAAACATAAAATTATCATATGATCCTACATTTCTATTCCTAAGTATATGTGATGGTTAATTTTATGTGTCAACTTTGCTATATTATGGTGCTCTGTTATTTGGTCGAACACCAGTCCAGATGTTGTTGGAGGTATTTCTTAGATGTGATCAACATTTAAATCAGCAGACTATTACTAAAGCAGATCACCCTCCATACTTTGGGTGGATGAACTTCATGTAATCAGTTGAAGGTCTTAAGATCAAAGACTGAGGATTCCAAAAGAAGATAATCTACTCAAGGCTGCAACATAGAAACCTGCTTGAGTTTTCAGCCTACCAGTCTCCAGAAGTAACCAGAATTAAAATGGGATCACTTGTGTCAAACTCTAGCAAGTTAAATAAATAAAGCAAGACGGCTAAGAAAGGAGGCCCTCCCCACCCCATGTCTATAATAAGAACTGTTACAACTCTGAAGGGCTCTTACGCACATATGCCTGTATGAAAACTTTTGCCAAGGACTTTTCAAACTGCAGCTTGGTACATGAATCACAAGGATGGCTAGCCACATGCACAAGAACACTTGCCTGACACACTGTCTCCACTAATAAATTGACATCAATTTCTATGATAAGTCCCTGTAATCAATGTTTTCTTTGTATTGCGTGTACTTCTCTCTTTTGCCTTTAAAAGTTTCCTCTTGCCTGAACCTCTTTGGATATGCCTACAGTCTTCGTAGCATTTCTCAGATTTGTGAATCCCCTGCACAATCCCAAACAAACTCATTATCTTTGGATAATGTCTGTCTGTTATGTAGGTTGACAATATCAAGTCTTACTGAAGTTACCAGCCCCCACAATCATGTGAGACAATTCCTTAAAATTTCAATATCTCCCTCTCTATCTCTCTCTCTCTTTCTGTATATGAATATGTATGCACACACACACACACACACACACTGTTGGCCCTTGAACAATGTGGGAGTCAGGGGCACTGACCCCTATGCAATCTAAAATCTGCATATAACTCTTGAATCCCCCAAACTTAACAACTAATAGCCTGCTGTTGACCAGAAGACTTATTGATAACAAACAGTTGATTAACAGGTATTTTGTGTGTTATATGTCTTAGATGCTGTATTCTTACAATACGGTAAGCTAGAAAAAAGAAAATGTGCTTATGAAAATCATAAGGAAGAGAAAATACATTTACTATTCATCAAGTGGAAGTGGATCATCATAAAGGTCTCCATCCTTAATGTCTTTATGTAGAGTAGGCTGAAAAGAAGAGGAGGGGTTGTTCTCACTGTCCTAGAGGTGGCAGAGGTGGAAGAAAATCCACATATAAGTTGACCTGAACATTCAAACCTGCATTGTTCAAGGGTTAACTGTATGTGTGTGTGTGTGTGTGTGTGTGTGTGTTTCTTTTTCTCTGGAGACTCTTGACTAATATAGTATATACCCCCAAGAAATGAAAAAAGATATTCAAAAGAATGCTTGCACATGAGTGTTCCTAGCAATACTATTCACAATAGCCAAGAGGTTGAAAACAACCCAAATGTTCATCATCAACAGATGAGTGGATAAACAGAATGTGGTAATGCACACAATGGGATATTACTCTGCCATAGAAAGGAATGAAGTCTTGATACATGCTACAGCACAGGGGAACCTGAAGAACATATGATAAGTGAAAGAAAGCAGACACAAAAGTCACATATTTATGACTTCATTCACATGAAATATGAAGAATAGGTAAATCCATAGATGGAGAAAGCAGACTGGTGGTGGCCAGGGGCTGTGGACTCTGGATGGAAATTGACTGCTTAATAGGTACATGGATTCTCTTTGTGGTGATGAAAATGTTTTGGAACTTGATAAAAGTGGTGGTTGTGCAACTTTGAGAATGTTCTAAATGCCACTAAATTATACACTTTAAAATTTTATATTACATAAATTTCACCTCAATTTTAAAAATTCAGAAGGACTTGGTGATCAATTAGACACAGGGGTGGAGGACAGGGTGAAATGTAAGACAAAGGCAGGGGAGGTGTCCAGGCTGAGTGTGTGGGAGGCCAGTGATACCACTAATAACACCAGGAGCTGTAAGTGCAGAGAAAAGAAGGAAAATACAGTTTGGGACATGTTGAAATTGAGGCTGTGGGGCATTTAAATGTAAAGACTCTAAAGGCATTTGAAAAAAATTGAAGCACAAGGCAGGTGACAGATTGGAGCAAGAATTGTAACTAGGAGGTAAATAGTTCTGTGAATAGAAACCTGGCACCCATTTTCTATCCTTTGGTCATCTCATTAGTCCTCTAAGATTCTTTTGAAGAATTCTTCCAAAGTGACATCTCTGACTCAACAATGAGTTTTGATTAAAATCACTGACTGCAAAAGCATTTAAAACAGTATTAGTGTAATATAAATGTAAAATAATATGGTCATTAAATATGAAATGTCCGATTTTGAATCAAAAGTTCAGTTTATTATAACTCAAACAAGAAGCAGCACAATTAATCAAAGTATGAGTATGTGCCTAAACTATCAACACTTCTGCCATCTTAATGGTAGCTTGTTTACAACAACAGCAAAGAAGCCTGGAGAGTGAGTGGCGATGAAATTGCAAAAGGCATTTTCCACAGCTTGCTGAGAATTGAATATTGTTCCTTTCAAGAAGTGGTCCAAAGCCTGGAAGAAGTGGTAGTCAGTTGGTGCAATGTCTGGTGAATACACTGGATGACAGAGTTTCCAAGTCCAACATCTGTAGTTTGAGCAGTGTTGTTTGTGTGACATGTGGTCGAGTGTCGTCTTGCAGGAGGATTGGCCTGTCTCTATTGACCAATCTTGGCTGCTTAATCGCAAGCATCCTCATCATTTCATCCATCTGATTGCAGTAGACATCTGCTGTAATGGATTGACCAGGTTTCATGAAGCTGTAGTGGGGAATACCAGCACTGGACTATCAAACAGACACCGTTAGTTTTTTTTTTTTTTTGATGAATATTTGGTTTTGGACATTGTTTCAGCACTTCATCTTTATCCAATCATTGTGCTGAACATTTGAGATTTGTGAAAAAGCATCCATTTTTGTCATGTGTAACAATATAGTTAAGAAATGGTTCACCTTCATATTGTGACAGCAAAGAAAGGCAAGCTTCGAGAGGATTTCTCTTCTGACGCTTGTTTAGCTCATGCAGAACCCAGCTTCTTTACCTTGCCAATTTGTTTCAAATGGTCCAATATTGTTGGAATAGTAACATCAAACCTTGCTGCTAGTTCACACATAGGTTGAGATGGATTCACTTCCACTGCAGCTTTCAGCTCATCATTATCTACCTTGGTCTCGGGTCGCCTACATGGCTCACTTTCAAGATTAAAATCAATAGAACAGAACTTCTCAAACCATGGACATACTGTGCATTCATTAGCCATGTCCTTCCCAAACACTTTGTTGATATTTCTAGCTGTCTGTGCTGCATTGGTTCCATGATGGAACTCATATTTGAAAATAACACCAATTTTTTAACTTATCCATGGTTTCATGAAAATTGCTCTAAAAATTTTTTTGAAAGATAATGACAAGCCAAACTGTGTGTTTGAAAGAATGAGGATGTACCTCCACAATAAAAATAAATCAAGAAGTATCAAAATGAAATGTCAGCAATATCAACTGTCAAACTTAATACTTACGAAAATTGGACATTTCATTCTTAACAACCTAATATTTAGTATATATTAACTATAATACAACACGATATTAATTAGTATAATACATATACTATGCATCTAATTATAAAAATATAGTACTGGGTTTGCATTTATAATACTATAGTACTGGTTGCATTTGTGTTATACTGATGTTTTTTAGAGTGGTTTCCCATGGAAGTCTTCCTTTGGATTGTTTTAGTGCTAGCAGGTAGAATGAGAAATTTGAGGCTCAAATCAATACCTTGCCCAAGGTCACGCTGATAATAAGGGGCAGCCTGGTCTCTTCTCATCTCAGCCTCCATGCTCCATACTTCTATTTTAGATTAGAATCCATCTTTTGGGTCGGTCCTGTGTAAGCAATTCAAAGCTTTTCATTTGCCTTTGACCCAGTATCAAGCTCTAAAATACAAAATATTCAGAGCTATTTTACAACATAGTAAATCTAAAAATTTATTTGCATTATATAGATACTTTGCATAAATGGAATATTTTAAGTTAGTTAAATACACGCTGCAGAGTTTGTGAACTATGCCAGATAAATCTTTGGTTCAAAAAGGTATAACTTTGAGTAATAGCAAGCATTTTTGACATTTTTATTGCCTAATAATTCTTTTTTTCTATCTGGAACTAAAATCAGGAATTTCAAAGAGGCTCCACTTCTGACTTTTACCTGCTATGTAATCAATCTCAGGCAAGATCATCGTCTTCAGCCCCAAGTCCATATGAGAGTGTTGTCAGTAATCTCTAGGGTCTTTCCTATCCCTGGCATTTTATAATCCCATTATCCATTTTACTTTGGTAGGCCTACTCGATAATTAACTCTAAGTAAGTTTGGTTTGCTTAGATGGAGTAACAACAATGTATGTTTTCTTTGCACATAGATAACATTTTGCATTTTATATTGTGTTTGTCCAAAAATTATAGCTGTGGAGAAAAGTATACAAAGCCTTTAACTCAAGGGCTTCTTGAACACTCCCACTTACATTTAAAATATGATTTTGGTTCAGTGTTGCATTGCAACTTATTTTTTCTCTTAATTTTTTAAGATACATAGATATAATAGGATTGCTAATCCATGTGTTTTTCATTTATTTGTCCTTAGCTCATATTATTGTATAATTCATAACAATGTAAAGCATAACAAGGTACAAACTTCTTTTTTAGAAACAGAAGTAAAGATTTCACAAGAAAAATGAACTCAAATCCCTCTTCCAATTTCTATACTCCCTCTCAAAGGGATCGAATACTGTGAGAGACGAAACTTGTCAAAATCTGTTTTCTCTTTTCCTCAGCACATGTGATTTTTAGAGGTTATCAGAGAAGATGTTTTTCTTGTACCATTTTACCTGTGAGATAGCAGGGGCTTTGTTAGAACAAATGGAAGGCTTTCCTTTGCCTCTTAATACAGTGGATCTGACTAAAAGAAAAAAAAACTTATTTTAAAGACATATTTTTTATTTCAGCATATTATGGGTGTACAAATGTTTAGGTTACCTATATTGCCTTTGCCCACCCCCCCCATCCCAGTCAGATCTTCAAGTGCGTCCATCCCCCAGATGGTGCGCTTTGCACTCATTATGTATGTATATACCCATCCCCTCTTCCGCCTCCCCACTCCCATCTGCCTGAGCCCTGATGAATGTTATTCCTATATGTCCACTTAGGTGTTGAGCAGTTAAAACCAATATGATGGTGAGTACATGTGGTGCTTACTTTTCTATTCTTGGGATATTTCACTTAGTAGAATGGGTTCTAGCTCTATCCAGGATAATACAAGAGGTGCTAGATGACCGTTGTTTCTTGTAGCTGAGTAGAACTCCACAATATACAGTCATTTTGAAATAAACTAAAAAAATAGTTCTAGATATCAAAATACATCATGAAGGAGAAGGTTATGCAAAGTGTACTTTATAAAGCAGAGCTCAGTAGTTTGAAAATTCAATATAAACAAGTACTACTAAATTAGTAATGAGTTGAGTAGCCTGGAGGGATGTGACCAAGGATACCACAGGCACAAACAGACACCACAGTGACAAACCATTGTAAACAAAATTGCATGCAATACAATTTTGGGATAGAATGGAAAAATGGGACATTGATAGGCATTTTTAGTCAACGGTCAAGGAGAGATGGAGTAACAACAATGTATGTACTTTTGAAATTCACTATTGTATCTCGCTGTACTATGTTGTGTTTTCTCCTTTATAGTGGACTCTTCCAATAAAGTGATTATTCCCTCCAGTTCATTTAAACATTTACTGAACAGCTGATATGCACTCAATATTTGCTGATGTCTAGTATTATCTGTTATTAATAAGCATTGTGCTAGTTTCCAGAAACACAAAAAATACAAGAGCCACAATTTCTGCCTTTTAGGAATACACAGTCTCATGGGGAAATGTACAGTATAATATCAAGTTTGATATATGCCCCAAAATACCAAATACGAGTACCTTTGGGGTCTATTTCCAACAGTACCTTCAAGGGACACTTTGTGGGGAGTGTGATCCTCAAAATTTTTATGGTTCAGCCCTCAGATTGTCCATAACTTGCCATGGCTCTATCTTTGAACGATTAAATTGTATTCTGTATTTTTTTTCTTGGGTTATAATTTCCTTAAATTTAATATTTATTTATACACCAATATTTTAAGTATAGAGGTTTTTTTGTTAAAAGATCATCCTCATTTCTGAAACTTTGGCCCTTACTAATGACTTTCCTCAGTTTAAGTATCACAGGCACCAAGGTAACCTCTCCTGGGGTCTTTATTAGCACGTTCATTCTCCTTTTCTCTACGAAGCAACTTTTTCTTCTAACAGTGTTGCAGGGCCTCACATGCATAAATAAGACTCCATTGTCCTTTGGATAGAACTATAGAAAAAATAATATTAATAGTTTTTTTTATAGAAATATCACTGTGGAAAGGGGAATGGAAAGACTCTTTTTGGAGGTTGTAATAACAACTGTGTTGACTACTGTTTTTTCCTGTATGTTTAGAAATTAAGTTAGTGGAAAAAAGGTAAAAATACATAGGTTAAAATACAAGAGGCCGGAAACTTGTGGGAAAATGAAAGCATTGGGTGCTTTGCTCCCAACAATGGTAAATAAACAATAATGACCCTGGAGCCAGAGAGGAAAGAGTCAGTAAGGGGCTGCAACACAGCATGTGAGTGCCAGCATAGACTTTTCCAGAGTGACCGTCACTGCTGTCTATGTGGTACCAGAACTTATGAGACGCTGCGCTGGCCCAGTGGGAATGAGAAGGCCATAAGCAGAGGCCCAGCCTCCACACAGACCCTGGCCTGTCAGTCATTGCAGATGAACCTGGCACATTCGATTCAAATTTGAATTTAATTTACATTCAATATGATTTATTAAGTATATTTTGTTTAAATTAAGTTTAAATAGCACTTCCAAGGGCTTGCAAGTTACACAATGTGCTTATACTCTTCTAAGTGCTTTACAAATGTGAACTCACCCATAGCAATCCTCTGAGGTAGGTATAATTATGATCCTCATTTTATCGATGAGGAAACCGAGGAACAGGCAGTTAGCATGTGGCAGAGGGGTGTTTGAAGTTGTGTTCGAATCACTTGGTTTGGGGTTACTGAATGGGCTCATTCACCTCCTCAACCAGTTGGCCAGACTTCTTGGGGAAGAAAAGTCTGATTAAAAATTGTGGGTTTCCTTTTCTTCCCCCATTCCCTTTTCTTTCTTTTCTTGGTGTCTGTCCTCTTCATAACACCTAGCTACTCAGTTTATACTATCACAATTGGCAGTCAAAGGGTGATTTTGCAAATATTTTGGACCATATATCATCTCTCCTCCTGTAAACAAAGGATTTCTGAGGACCATGAGTACGTGCTTTGCCTGTTCTTGGTCCCTTAGGGTAACTTACAGTACCCAGGACCACAGTGTCTTATGAAGCCCTCAGCCTCGACTCTTGAAAACAAGTTATCTCCTCAGCAGGCAGTTACTGCAACAATTTCGGGAGATGTCACACGGGCTTCTGGCATTCTCTGCCCACTCACGGGGGCAGAGCGAAGCTCTTCATCCAGAGAACAAGTGAATTCATACTGCTTTTCTGGCCCTGAGGCCATCTTGCCTGGCAAAGAAGCTGCGTAAATCTGTGGCTTCCTCTCCCTCCCTGCTATCTTGGTCTCCTCATGTTTCATCTGCATCATGGCACATCTTCCTCAGCTTCCAGTCTGCCAGCTCCTAACCCCTTCCTTGAACAGCAGCCAGAATGGTCCTTTTCTGAAACAAATTTGACCATATGACTCTACTGAATGACCTTCTTCAGCAACACCCTATTACCCCCCACCACTGTTTCTTCAATTTGGGGAAATAGAAGAATCTACTGGCGATCTGGTTAAAGATATAGGTCTCTGGCCCTATTGCAGACATATAAAATCAATCTCAGAGGGTTGGGGACATGCAAGTCTCCATTTTAAAATGTTCACCAGGTGATTCTAATGCATATACTTTAGGAGAAATGCTAACATATGGAATAAACTTGTTTCCTTAGTATGCCATGTAAGGTAAATCTGTAAGAAGAATGCACATTTGTGTCTCTCCAACCTCATCTCCTGGGAGGATTTGTCTGCCATTGCAGCAAGAACGACAATTTGTAGTTCCATGAATTCTCATGCTGTTTTCCATATTCCTTTGTTTTTATTGGGGGCTGCCACAAACAGTAACTCGGGTTGTGCACTGGACAACTCCAAGGATTGCCATTCACATTGTAGCTGGGGTGATGGATGCCTTGCCTTTGTTCATAGTGTCTCCAATGCTTGGGACATTCATTTGCTTCTTCTCTACCTGACTTAGCTCCCAGTTAAGACATAGCTTGTCTTGTAAGACACAGATCTGGCATTAAAACTTCTCTGGAATCCAGAAATATCTGTGCATAGCTCTATCATCATATTTATCACATTGTATTTCCATGTTCTTTTTATGAATATGTACTTTCTACCAGATATGAACAATTCAAGGCAGGACCTTGTTTATCCACTTACCCTCAGTGTCAAGCATTGTGCTAGGCCCAAAGTGGACACTTAACTAAGGCTCTTAGAATTAGAGAATAAAATTTTATGATTTGGCCAACTTTTATTTATCTGTTCATTCATTCACTTATGCATGTATGCATTCATTTGAAACTCTGTGTTTCTTAGAAAGCTGATCCCATCTATTTACATAAAAATGTAGCAATGTAAAAGCCACCTGGTAAAGTATCTTTAGAATGTTTTAGCAGCAAGTAAGAAAAATAAACTTGAATGGTCCGAAATTATGAAGACATTTATTAGGTTTCATAGGAGGAAATCCTAAGGTAAGACTCAGTTCCAGTTTAATCCAGCAGTTCATTAATGTCATCAAGGCTGAGCTTCCCTTCCACTATCCATCCACAGTATCACTTGATTCCACGCACATGTGGTAAGCGGATGGCTGACTTTTTCATGTCTGGTGAAGCCACAGCCTCCAACAAATGCTTCTTGTGCCAGATTGGGTCACACATTCATTCCAGTGCTAATCACTGTTAAAAGAACTGAATGGGTCCTCTCTTAAACTAAAGTTAATTCCCCAACACTCCGAAATGCATTTTAATATTCAGTGGAAGAAGGTGATTTGGATATTTGGGAGATGACCTCAGTGTGCACCACAAATACCTAAGTGGACCTACTGTGCTTTTTCGGAGGCCAATCAATACTTATCGTGGTGGCATCTATTCTCAGATGCACAGCTCTGCCACACCATGAGTAGGAATAAAGAAACAAAGGAAGCCACAGACATCAGGCATCTCAGATGTTCCTCTCTTCTCATCTTCTTTTCAAGTTAGGGTAAATCAGTGGCTTGGCAAATTCAGCTGCCAAACAGTTCCGAGAATCAGAGATTTGTGAGCAAGTTTCAATCACAGTATTCTTACTTCTGATCTCAGGAGCTTTCTCTCAGCACAGGCAAAGTTAGCCGGGTGTCAGGATAGTGTGGCTCAGGCTGCCCGAGCAAGGAGTGTGGTGATCAGGAGGGAAATGGTCTCCTCGATAGTCCAGACCCAAGTGTCATTGTGGAATCATTCACCACCTGCTGCAGATAATTTGCTTCCTTTCTAGTGGCCATGAGAAATTCCTGGAATCAGTGTGAAGTGAGGACAACACCCACAGCACAGTAAGTCCATTAGAAATTCAGGCAGGAGAGGAAAGCACACACAGACAGGCTGCTGCCCAGGGTTTTTAGCCCTGTGCATTTCTCTTCCCCTTTCTCTCTGAGGATTAAAGCAGGGGAAGAGATTCATTCTTAGGCGAGCAAGTATTTTTCTTACCCTGCTATGGGCTGAAAATCTGCCATCTCTTATCTTCCCTCCATTTTCCGTCCATGTGAATTCAGCTTTAGATTGATCCATCTGGCCAAACTGAAAACTCAAGTTAGTTGATTATGGTTACTACACTATTGTTTTCAGATTTTTACAATTTCATTTGGACTTTCTGTTGTAATTTTACCTCTGTAATAACAATCATTTCTTATGGTCCCCATTTAATTTCTTTTTGATCAGAATAAGAGAGAGTGATAAACAAATACAAAATTGTATTTTCCATCTTTCTTCTTGTTATTTGTGTTCAAGACTTTAAGTACCAAACATGAAAGGCACCTTAAAATGAATAGATAAATGGCATTTTAATAATTTTCATGTGCCAGGAACTATTAGAAAGAATATAGTCTATATGTATCATATGTATAGTGTTATATATATATACGTATAATTTAATCCTCACAACCACCATATGATATGCAAACATTATTTTAATATCTTTTACTATCCCATGTTTATCACTGAAGAAATCTAGGACAGAAAAGTGATGTCTCTTGCCCATACCAGGCTAGAAAGTGACAGGAAGCAGCCCCACAGAGCCAGGCTTCAGAGCCCAAGCTCTCAGAGCTGAGCTATACTGTGCCACCATTTAGGCTTTTGACAGCAAACTTATGCCTCTTCTCCTAAGAGTTCCAGCTTTGTGCAGTTGGCAGTATCACATCCCAAGTCCTCCCACCAGTCGTCTTTTCTATCTCTCCATCCCTCCCTCCCTCCAGCCCTCAGCCACCCAGCATATCTTACTGAGTGGCTGCCCTTGCCAGGCTGCCTGATAGACACTAGGAATATTGAGTAAGCTGGACCCACAGGGCTCCTGCTTGGCCCCAATAAGCCTCAGGCTCTCCCAGATATTCTCCTGGTGGCTACAATAGACCCTGGTAATGACCCTTCTTCAAATGCTTCCCCTGGTCCTACTCTTCCCCAAGTAGAACATTCCCAGTTCTCACAACATTTCCTTTCTTGCTAAGGGCATGCTGGGGCTAAACTATGGTTTTATGTACCCTGAAGATGCTGAAAGAATATGCACAATTCATGGGAGAAATTAAATATATGATTACATGAATAACAGGGTTTTCAGCCCAAGACTGTCAGAGGTTTTAGGTAGGTATTTTCTAAAAATATTCTGTGATACAGTTTGCCTGGTTTAGGAATTCCTCTCACATGCTCTTTTATCATTTTTATGAGGCAGAAATCTTGTACATTTATCCCTTGAGTTTTTATACCCTTTAAAAGATATTCCTTATGATAGAATTTAGCTCCATAGTACAATAAAAATGACAGTGAAACGTAAGTCTGTGGTCTGTGATCTTACATTAGTCAACCTTACATTCATCTCTCCATTTGTCTTGTAGGATTATTCAATATGTTAATACAAAACAACAGTGGAAACCTGGATATGGGATGTGAGAAACTGTGGGGAAAATGATTATAATGTTCTAAAAATATAATATTTCAACTGGAAAAGGAAGAGCAAACCAATCCCAAACCAAGCAGAAAAAAATAAATAATCAAGATCAGAGTAAAACTAAGTGAAATAAAAAAAAACAGAATTATACAGAAGAGTAATGAAAGAAAAAGTTGGTTCCTTAAAAAGATAAACAAAATTGACAGGCCTCTTGCTAGATTAACCAGAAACAGAAAAGAAAGGACTCTAATAATCTCAGTCAGAAATGAAAAAGGAAAGTCCGAGTATGGTGGCTCATGCCTGTAATCCTAGCACTTTGGGAGGCCAAGGCAGGAGAATTGCCTAAGGTCTGGGGTTTGAGACCAGCCTGAGCAAGAGAGAGACCCTGTCTCTACAAAACAACAGAAAAATTAGCTGGGTGTGGTGGTGTGTGCTTATAGTCCCATCTACTCTGGAGGCCTAGGCGGGAGGATCACTTGAGTCCAGGAGCTCGAGGTTGCAGTGAGCTGTGATGACCCCACTGAACTCTAGCATCTAGTACTCTAGCCTGAGCAATAGAGTGAAACTCTCAAAAAAAAAAAAAGAAAGAAAGAAAGAAAGAAAGAAAGAAAGAAAGAAAGAAAAGAAATGAAAAAGGAGAAATCACAATTGATATTACAGAAATACAAAACATCATGTCTGAATACTACAAAAATCGTTATGCTCATAAACTTGAAAATGTGGAGGAAATGGACAACCTCCATTTCCAACCTCCATTCTTGGAAACCCACAACCTCACTAGGCTCAATCAGGAGGAAATAGAACTCCTGAACAGACCAATATATAGTGCCAAAAAAATTGAAGCAGCAATAAAA
Source organism: Lepilemur ruficaudatus (assembly GCA_963574885.1). Lineage (NCBI taxonomy): Eukaryota > Metazoa > Chordata > Mammalia > Primates > Lepilemuridae > Lepilemur > Lepilemur ruficaudatus. Next base: position 16,588 of record CAUYRT010103254.1, read on the forward strand.
AAATCTTCCAACAAAAAAAGTCCCAGATCAGACAGTTTCACAGCTGATTTTTACCAAAACTACAAAGAAGAACTGGTACATATATTGCAGAAATTATTCCATAACATTGAGAAGGAAGGAATCCTCCCAACTTGTTTCATGTAGCCAATATCACCAATATCAAAAGCCAGGAAAGGACACAATAAAAAAAGAAAACTACAGACTAATAACCTTTATGAATATAGATGCAAAAATTCTCAGTAAAATCCTAGCAAACCAAATTCAACTGCACACCAAAAAATAATTCACCAGGACCAAGTGGGCTTCATCCCAGGGATGCAAGGGTGGTTCAACATATGCAAATCTATAAATATAATTCACCACATAAATAGAAGCAGAAACAAATACCATATGATACTCTCCATAGAAGCAGAAAAAGCATTTGACAAAATTCAGCACCCTTTTACGATAACAACCCTTAACAACATAGGCACAGATAGGACATACCTCAAAATTATAAAAGTCATATACAACAGACTCACAGCCAGCATCATACTGAATGGGGAAAAATTGAAAGCATTCCCACTTAGAACTGGAACCAGGCAAGGTTGCCCACTATCTCCATTTCTATTCAACATAGTGCTAGAAGTCCTAGCCAGAGCAATCAGACAAAAGAAGGAAATCAAGTGTATCCAAATGGGGCAGAAGAGGTCAAACTATCGCTCTTTACTGATAATATGATCTTATTTTTAGAACACCTCAAAGATTCAACCAAGAGGCTCCTGGAATTGATAAACAAATTCAGCAAAGTCTCAAGTTACAAAAATCAACGTACACAAATCAGTAGCTTTCATATAGGTCAACAACGGTCAAACTGAGAATCAAATCAAAGATGCAATACCTTTCACAGTAGCAACAAAGAAAATAAAATACCTAGGAATATATTTAAATAAGGAGGCGAAAGACCTCTATAGAGAGAACTATGAAACACTGAGGAAGGAAATTGCAGACGATGTAAACAGATGGAAAAACATATCATGCTCATGGATTGGCAGAATCAACATTATTAAGATGTCTATACTACTCAAAGTGATTTATGGATTCAACACAATTCCCATTAAAATACCAATATCATTTTTCACAAATCCAGGCAAAATAGTTTTATGCTTTATATGGAACCAGAAAAGACCCTGAAGAGCCATTGTAATCTTACACAACAAGTACAAATCAGGAAACATCACTTTACCAGATTTTAAGCTATCTACAAGGCTATAGTAACAAAAATAGCATCACAAAAACAGAGAGACCTATGGATCAGAAGACAGAATCCAGATATGAAACCATCCTCATATTTCCACCTGATCTTTGACAAAGTAGACAAAACATACACTGCGGAAAAGAATCCTTATTCAATAAATGGTGCTGGGAACATTGAATAGCCACATGTAGAACACTGAAAAAGGATCTGCACATCTCACCACTCACAAAAATTAATGCACGATGGATAACAGGCATGAAACTATAAGAATTCTAGAAAATGTTGGAAAAACTCTTACAGATATTGGCCTAGGCAAAGAATTTATGAAGACCCTAAAAGCAATCACAGCAACAACAAAAATAAATAAATGGGACCTGATCAAATTAAAAAGCTTCTGCACAGCCAAGGAAACTATCAAGAGAGCAAATAGAAAACTTACAGAATGGGAGAAACTATTTCCATGGTATATGTCCAATAAAGAGCTGATAATTAGATCTACAAAGTTCTCAAATCACCAAGAGAAAAATCAAGCAACCCCATTAAAAAGTGGACAAAAGACACGAATAGAAACTTTTCTAATGAAGATAGACTAATGGCCATTGAACACATGAAAAAAATGCTCAGTGTCTTTAATCATCATGGAAATGCAAATCAAAACCACAGTGAGATATCACCTAACTCGAGTGAGAATGACTCTTACCAAAAAGTCCCCACACAACAGATGCTGGTGTGGATGCTGAGAGAAAGGAACTCTTATACACTGTTGGTGGGACTGCAAATTAGTATAACCTCTATGGAAGGTAGTATGGAGATTCCTCAAAGAACTAAAAGTAGACCTACCATTTGATCCAGCAATCCTATTACTAGGTATTTACTCAAAGGAAAAAAAAATTTATAAAAAGGACACTTGCACTTGAATGTTTATAGCAGCACAATTTGCAATAGCAAAGATGTGAAAACAACCCAAGTGATCAACAATATATGAGTGGATTAATAAAATATGGTATATATACATATATATACACCATGGAGTACTACTCAGGCATAAAAAATGGTGATCTAGTATCTTTTGTAACAACCTGGATGGAACTAGAGACCATTCTTCTAAGTGAAGTATTGCAAAAATGGAAAAACAAACACCACATGTACTCAATACTAAATTGGAACTAATTGATCAACACTTATGTGCACATATGGAAGTAAAACTCAAAGGAAATCAAGCAGGTGGGAGCAAAGAGGAAAGGATGGATACATTCACACCTAATGGGTACAATGCACACTATCTGGGTGAAGGGCACAGCTATAACTCTGACTTAAACAGTAAGAAAGCAAATTATGTAACCAAAACGTGTGTACCCATATAATATTCTGAAATAAAATATTAAAAAATTAAAAAATAAAATGTTATGGAATGGAATGTTATGGAAGGAAATGTTAAGGAATGGAATGGAATAAAATGGATTGTTTATAGAATGAAACTTTATGGAATAAAGTGTATGAAATAAAAATCAAAATAAAAATAGTTCAGGTCCTTCAGTCATTCCTGAGCCCCTTATTATTCTACCTACTCTTTAACCTTTGACCTTATCTCTACATTTGACCTTAATTCTTGCCACCCCACAGATAACCCTGCACTCCAGCTGTGCAGGGCTTTTGTTTGTAATAACACATCAGTATGTTTTTTTAATTGTGACAAACCATGTTAATGTAAGACGTTAATAACTGAGATTCTTCCAGTGGGACACATTGCTTCATGCCTCAGTTGCTTTGCTCAGCTGCTCCCTCTTGCCTCAAGGCCCAGTCCTGCACCTCGCCTATTTCTACATCATCTTTCCATGCTCAACTCAAGTCCTTACTGACCCCAAGTCTAATCTGGATGTTTCTTTTTCTTCTATGGCCCCTTAGCAACCCGCACTTAATTCTGCTTTAGTGATTCTCATGCTGCCCTGGGGACCCACCCCACTATTCAGTGAGATTCCTGACACAAAGCACTGTCTCCTGCTCATTTCATTTTTTTTTTTAAAGATTTGAGGTAAAAACTTTATTATGTGTGTATTAAGTGTGCACAGTAATTTGAGTCTCATAAAACCTTGCCTCCCCTCACTGTACCCTCTTACAAAATAACACTCTAATGCAACTCTGTGCTCTGACACACAAGATTGACATCTGAGGATTCAAATGAACATCCTTGCCTATTTCTTTCTAAGGGAGCATAGTCATTATTTATTTCTGTGTTTCCAGTTCCTGGTTCATAACAGATGCCCAACAGGTGTTTATTGATTTTGAAAAAGGATCCCTGAAAATCTTTCTCCCAGAATCAGGCTCACAGCCCTAAATAGGACAAGTCTGCAAAAATAAAAACTAGGGTTTTCACTAAGGTCCTCAGTAATTGGGTTGAAGAGAAACCCTCTTGCTGTAATCTTAACATCAGCAATGCACAGCTCCTTCTTCTTATAACTCACAGGCAGAGGCTGTCTGTATTCCCAGCATTCGTCTCTTCTTCTTGCCGTCTAACACGCAGACATGCACTGTCAAATCTGTCATGTTCACTGCTCACCCATGTTGAATGTCCTTAGGTCGACCTGCAGTGTGCCACACACTCTCAAGATAGGGACTGTGCCTAAGGAATATTCTCCAGGTTTCTCTAACTTTACAACAAACTCAGTTGCATTATTTGGGCATATCCTGTTATCCCTTCTTTTCCTTACTCATTGCCCAGCCATCTTACCACTCTAGTCTCTGTTTTTAAAAATACTAAATTTTTTGCTAAGCTTTTCATTTTAGAGTAGTTCTAAATTTACAGAAAAAGTTACAAAAGTAATACAGAGAGTCCTCATATACCCCACACCCAGTTTCCCCTGTTATTAACACCCTATGTTAACATGGTGTATTTGTCACAATTAATGAACCACTATTGATATATTAGTAACTGAAGCCCAAATGTTATTCATATACCCTTAGATTATTAAAAGTGTATGTAATGTCTTTTTTTCTGTTCCGGGATCCCACGCAGGATACCACATTACATTTAACCATCTGTCTCTTTAGGCTCCTCTTGGCAGCTTCTCAGACTCTTTGTTTTTGATTATTTTGAAAGTTTGAGGAGTAGGGCTTAGGTATTTTGTAGAATTTGTCTATGGTTTTCTCATGACTGTGGGTTTGGTGGAGGGAGACCAAGGAGGTAAAATGCCATTCTCATCACATCATATCAAAGGTATATACTGTCGATATGACTTATTACTGACAATGTTAGCCTTGCTCACTTGGCTGAGGTATGTTTGTCAGGTTTCTCCAATGTAAAATCACTCCCCACTCTTTCTAGAATGTACTCCTTGGAAAGAAGTCACTACATGTGGCATACACTTACAAAATGGAGACTTATGATCCACTTCCTTGAGGGTGAAGTGGCTGCATAAATTATTTGGAATTCATATTGTTATCAGTATGAATTCATGGATATTTATTTTATACCTTGACTTATAATCCAATACTACTTTATATGTTTTGTTTGCTCAAATTTTTCACATTAGACCATTGGGAGTTCTTTCCATTGGCTCCTATGTCCCTCTGACATGTTCCTATCAATAGGTTTTGGTTTTCATTGAGCAATTCCTTCCTTTTAGGTGCTAAGCGATGCTCCAGGTTTACCTTGTATATTTTCTGCCCCACTCCTGGAATCAGCCATTTTTCTAAGGATCTCTGGTTCTTTTTTTTGTTTGTTGTTGTTTTTGAGAATGGTATTAGAAACCAGATGTGGGCACCAGATACAATCTCTGTTTTTAATAATTAAAACTTCTCTAACACGTGATTTTTTTGCAGACCAATTTTAAAACGGAACTTTGCTTTTTCTGGGTTGAACTCTCACTCAATTTAATGTAGAACCTGAAAGGTTGGGCAGTCCTTGATGGATAGTAGACTTCTGGCCACGTCTGTTTTGGTTGGGATGCACTGCTGCAATTCAGAGACCGCAGTAAGAGTGCACATAGATTTTCTAACATATGTTGATGTTGGGTAATGTGAGGGCAACTGTTATTAATGCTTCCGTGTTCTATCTCTTTGACTGTTTTAAAAGTAGGAAGTTATCATCTTGCAATCTGAGGGACACATATTTGTGGGATGCTAAGCTCTGTATCTTCTGAAGCACTATTGTCTTCTCCTATAAGTCTCTTTCTTTCCTCTGTGGTCCTGATCTTGGCAGTTAATTTTCACTGAAAATGCATGAGCCAGGTACACACAGACACAAATCGTAAGATCAACTATCCAAAGAAAGGTGTTAGCCTGAGAGCTACGCAGCTACCTGCAAAACAGAGGTGAAAGAAAGGAGTAGAAATAGTCTCCACTTTAAAGTCCCTAACAGTTGTTTTATACCAACTTACTGTTTCAGAGACAGCCTTGGTTTAAAACTGTTTTGGATAATCATTTGGAATAAGTTTTCTCTTTCTAATTCACACAGACTTCAATACATCATGCAAATTGTGTTCCCAAAGTGATTGTGAGCATGTTTTACATCAAACCTATAAGTTGTTTTGTAATAGAGGCTTTCTTAGGCTATTGCTGAGGCATTCTGAGTTCCCAGCCTGGCTGTTTACAAAGTACGTGCCAACACTGTCTCAGAGAACTGTTGAGCTCATACCTTCAGGGTAATTTAAGTGGAACAAACAGGGAGGTCACAATCTGAATCCAATCAACAGAGCAGTGGGAGTCCAGGGACTATTCTGACATAGCATTTAGAGCCCAGAGAAAATGCAGTGATTTTGGTCTGGTTTCTGTTATTCCCTATCCATGTAAGCACTGGGCAAACGAACCTCAAGCATAACAAACTTGAAGCAACACAGAAAAAAAATTTATATGGCTATTTATTTGAAGGCAAGTCCATGTGCAGGAGGTCTGTCTAAACATGCGTAAGGAAGCGAATCACATCACGGAGCATCTTGACCTCCCTTTCTGGATGTAGACAATTTCATAGGAATTAGCCTTTTAGTCCTTGATGATGTGTTTTTAAGTATAAAACCAAGTTTAATGGTTGACTGTGTCTTTTACTAGAACATAAGCCTTTTGTCAAAGTTTGAGAGTTATTTTCAAAATGAAGAAGATCCAATTTTCAAGCAAGGTAGTGTTTCTGTCTTCTATCTGATTTTTAGTGTGCTTAGGTAGGGGCACTTCTGGATGACTAAAACAAAAGGAAAAAATCTATACCGGGCTTGAGAAGTATATCACTATGCATTTAAACATATTGATTTTGAAAGTTATAGGGCCTGAGGGAAAATTACCGTAGGTGAAGCTTCTGTAATGATGAAGTCATTTTATCCATTTGCTTCCTAACAAAGGTGTACTGTCATCAAAAGCCCAGTGAGCACATATGTGGATGAAAACAAAGTCATGATGCCAAGCGCCGTTGGTGAGAGACCTGCCATGCTGCAGAAGTAGCACTGGGCTCAGATCCAAAGGTTTTATGTCCCTATCTATCCATGTCCTTGCCCTGTGTCCTTAGCTCCTCCCTTGTTCTCTTTGAGTCTCAGTTTCCTTCTTCATAGAAGATTGACTCCTATCAGCTCTAAAAATTCTATAATACATTTTACATGTGTTTAGAAACAACCTGAAAATGTTATTGAAGGAATCCGCTGCTCATATAGGCTGAGTCTCAGAGTCTTAACTCTCAAGTTTGCACTCAAGAAACTCTATCTTGATACTGTAATTAGAGAGGTTATTGGGGCCAAGAGGCTCAACCAGTACTCTCCAGACCTAACAGAGAAAAAATTATAGCCTACATACTAACATATGAATTTACAATGAGAAAAACCAATACTAAGGGCACTGAAATGCACAAATTTTTTCTGGCCAGTCCATACTGTTTGTACGGAAATCTCTGGGGAGCTCCAAATCATGGTAAGAAAACTGAGCAGTGACTGTGGACCTTGAGCCAAGGGGCTTGAGATAGTGTTGAGGATATTTTCTCAAGTTCATGGTGAAGCCTGGTGGCTCATCTCTGGGTCAGAGAAGAAAAGGTTTCTCTAGTTATCAGATGTTTATTCTCCCCCAAATACAATAACCCTTCTCCCCCTTCCCACCACCCACCTCTCTGTCTCTCTTTCTTTCTCTGCTGGCCAGTCAGTGCTCAGTAATAATAACATATTTTTTGTTTTATTTTACTTTTAAAATATTAGACAACATTAAGTCTAAAAAGAGTGGTAAAAGGAATAAGTAGTCTTCTGTTTACAAGCTTTTCTCAGACTTAATACAGTGTGATCGATCAGGTGCTAAGGTTTTGATTACTAACATACGCTAGTCTTGCCAACCTCAGTTGCTCCCAATGCACTTTGGATGGTTGAACTTGAGTGTTTCCCTCTCCTCAGATCAAACGTTTGTAGACCAGATCTTTTGCTACTTTTCCAGACGATGTCTTATGCATCTATATATAGGATCTGCTAGTTTAAGAGGATAGCCTTATGGGAAATCCTTGTGGAAACCCTTGATTTTACAATCAAGTTAGAAAAAATTCTTGAGGCTTCACTGTTCAGGACTGATAAAAGCAAAATGTCAATATGGGACAGACTGGGGATCCTCTGAGGCAAGGATTATCATATTTTATTTTGGGGGAACACGTTAAAAACACAAGTTACAAAGTGTCAGGCACTGAGATTCCAGTTCAGTAAGAATTTCAAGTGTTCCCAGATAAATGATTTTAGTGTTCATAGCTGACAGATCCTCCTTCTTCTAAGCTTTTTATTTGCAAAGTTGGATTGCAGTTTGATTTATTTCTTTGGGGAACAATTTCAAGTTTTAAGACAAAAACAAGCCTCCAAATAGAGGCTTAGGTTCGTAGTCTGGAAGTACACTATCATAAAGAGCCCAAGTACTGAGTGGGCTCTGCTGAGGTTTTAGAAAGAAGGGTCTCTGCCACACAGAGGTACAAACCACTTCACAGCAATCCTCAAGGACCAATGGCAGTCAGTTCTATAAAATCTCCATATGTTTAATTCTATTCTATTAAAATTAAACGTAAAGGGGAGGGACCCCCACCACCCTCCTTTCAATATCTAAAATGCAGGCTGCTTCTCACCCTTTGGTGGCTGTAGCTCAGTTTGAGTACCCATAAGAATTGGTGATTGAATAAACAAATTAACTACATGGTAGTGGAATTTTCTGTTTTATTTCCTGTTTTCCCCACTCGATTTTGAGTTCCAGGAGAGATGGGGCCAAGTCTGTCTTGTTCATCATGGTATCCTTAAAGCTCAGCAAAGGGAGGGGCATGCAGTCATTATTAAAATATTTGTTGAGCGAATAAGTGAAAAGTGAAAATGAAAATGGAACTACACAGACATTGTGCGACCAGAAAGCCAAACCGCTTCACCAGCAAGTTCAGCATATGTTCTGCACAATGAGACTTTTATTCTCCTCTCACTTTTATTATTTCCTCTGTCAAGACTCAGGGTGTCTTGTTTGCACTGCTCTAATAATAGTGTATATGATCATGGCTGGACTGGGGAGAGAAATTATGTGTACAGAACATGGACTTTTGGGGAAGAATCTGAGAAAACAGAATAAAGAGATTCGCTGTGAAAGATCAGGTGATTGTCCCTGAACAGTGAATGTACACAGAGCTGATTACAAAAGTGACACCTGAAACAAGAAAAAAAGACTCTCTTATCAGTGTGGTGACAGTCCTCGAAATGATAGGTTTGTTTATTAAGGGGCCTGGGAAATACAGAAAATCCCGAGCTTAAAGCTAAAGATGAATTGCTAAGGCAAAGCATTGTGAATTGGGTATGAATTATTCTTGCATCAGTCTGTTTTAGTTTAATTTCATGCTGCTGTAGTACTTGCCAGGTGAACTAGAGCAATAGTTATTAACCTTGGCTGCACATTAAAACCCCCTAAAACCGTTCAGCAATCCTGATAATCAGACCATACTTAAGACCAATTAAAACCTGCTATCTAGTGGATGAGACTCAGACATTAGTGTTTATTAAAGCTCCCAGATAATTCTAATGTGTTGCTGGGAATGACAATCACTGTTTTATATGCAAAGGCCTAATTCAAATATCTTTCCAGATTAAATAGGAGTCTGCTGTATGTCCATAAGGTTCTAATAACACAGGCAGAGTCATCAGAACTAATGGCCCTTAGAAGGTCTAAGTTAGCCTCCATCTTGGCTATCTCAAATTCTTCCACCTTGGCAACAAAGCCTACTTTCCTTTAGATTTTTCTGTCTTTCTATGTTTCAAAGCAAATTCAAATAGTTTCTTTATACTCTTAACAAGACAATTTTCCATAGATATATTCCTCTTGATTGCTTCAGTGGTTCCTTTATTACATCTTCTATAAAGAATCTTCTAGAAAATTCGAAAAAGGGATGGTTATTTTTCCCGTGCACAACAGACGCTAAATTCATCTTTCTCTTTGTTTCAATGCCATGAATATATATACATATGGGTCTTTATAAGAGCTTTCAGTGTTTCTCATCACAATGTTCCTTCCTCAAAGTACGGTACTAAACTTGATTTCATAAAAATCTTCCAGGTTGCAGCAGATTCTTGGATCCCACCTCAGACTTACTGAATCAGTCTTTAGGGGTTGGGCCTAGAAATCAGCTATACTTACAAGCATCCCAGGTGGTTTTTTCTTAAGTACACTTAACTTAGAGAACTAGTAAATTTAAGCTTTCTCTCAGGGAGCTGCCATCTCTGTTATAACCTCCATGGGTCTAGGAGCAGTGTCTGTTTCTATGATTTGTGCTGACGTAGTGTTTCCTTGTCAGAAGATTAGCCTCTCCTAGCTGCTTACTATTTTTTAAAATGTTAATTTATTGAGCCAGCCCTGTGATGGTTAATTTTCCACATCAACTTAACTGCCATGGGTGCCCAATTAAACATTATTTCTGGGTGTGTCCATGATGATGTTTCTTGATAAGATCAGCATTTGAATTGGTGGACTCAGTCCTTCCTCGATGAGATTGGGCATCATTCAATCCACTAAGGGCCTCAATAGGACAAAAGCAGAGGAAGAGATTGGTCCTTTTTCCGCCCCCCCACTCCCCCCTCCCCCACTTCACTGCTTATGCTGGAACATTTCATCTTATCCTCTCCAGCCCTTAGACTGGTATTTACATCATTGGCTCTCCTGGTTCTCAGGCCCTCAGTCTTGGAGTGAATTACACTACCGTTGGCTTTCCTGGTCTTCCACGTTGCAGACTGTGGGACTTCTCAGCCTCCTTAATCATGTGAGCCAATTCCTTGTAATGAATTAATCTCTTTCTCTCTTTCTGTCTCTCCCTCTCTCTCTCACTTTTGATCTCTCTAGCTCTTTCACATTAGTGTGTATGTATATGTATGTGTATATATAGACAGACAGATGATATAGATGCAGATGATATGGATATACATACAGATATATAGATATATCTCCTATTGGTTCTGCTTCTCTGAAAAACTCTAACTAATACAAGTCCTAAATTATGTCCTATATGGGAAGTTTTCACAGAGGAAGATAGATTTGCACTGTGTGTTAGTAGATAGATCAAAATTGAACAGTGATAAATGTTAAGACACACAAAATAAAATTGGAAAACCTAGAAAATCATGGATAATAAACTATTAGAGGTTGGTCCCATGGAATAAGGGCCCCAAAGAAAATATAAAGTCAGTTAAGTTTGGGTGGAGGAAATTAGTAGAGCCCAGAAGCAAATGTTAACATTGCACCACAGCAAAGGAAATGAGGGCAAGCTGGAGAACATCTCTGTGAGTTGTATAGCTTGTTGCATACTCCACAAAGTTATGCTCAAAATTAATTAAACAAGTTAAAAAACAGTCCAGAAACACATAGCTAAAGGCAAAACATGAACCTTCTGAAAACTAAAATAAAACCAAGTGCATTCTGTTGATGAAGTAAAACAACAGGACTGACTTTTAGAATTTTTAATTTTAGAATTTTTAAATCATTGTGTGTGTTTTTAATCACATGAATACGCTTTGTGGTCTGGGGTTAAAAATTAAAGTTTGTAGTCAGCTTTAAAATTAAGTGAAGCACATGCTAAAAAGAAAACTGGGGCTACAAAAAAGACAAAGCATAACCATGGAAACTATGGCAAAGAAATGTAGAAATATTACATTACATTATATTTGAAAGAAAAATTTGTTAGCAAGTAATAAAAAAGAACTTCTCTTTTGTGTACCTGAGACTGAAATACAGTTTTGTTAACTCTTAGAATAGTCTCAGATAGTCTTTTATGTTTTTTAAAAGTTAAGATTTAAAAATAAAATCAAATCAGCAGAATGTAGGCAGTGTGATTCCAAAGTCAACAAGCTCCCAAAAAGAAAAGTAAGAGCCTCTTCTTAGACAGCCTCAGAAGTTTGTGAATATGTGAATTTTGTACAGGACAAGAAATTTTCTCAACTCTAAAAGGCTGAAGTTCTTCTCAACTCTAAAAAGTAAATTCAGTGTTCGGGGACCCTCAACTGATCACAAGTGTTTAAATAATGAGTTATTAATGAAAGCTAACTGCACATTTGTTAAAAACAGAAAGGGAGAAAAGAATAACTTTTGGGAATTAGTCAGCTGAATAAAATGTAAGTGATCATTCAGAAAAGTTTCTTACTCAAATGATTTGGAAACAATCCCACGTCGATAAGCAACTTTGAAGAACCTGTTCTATGGATCTGGGCAAAATAGAAGAGCAGAATGAAAAGGAAGCAAGCTCAGACAATACATGCTAAAAATTAGGAGAGTATCTTTAGCATTGAAAAACAAACCTATTTTGCAGATGGATTTCAAACACGGGACAAAGTTTTCACAAGTTTACATGCTTCCTTCCTCATAGACATAAAGGAAAAATTATTAGTATTTATGCATATCTAAGGTGTTCAAAATCAGTATCACAAATGCTTAGAAAATGCCAGAAAGATAAACAAGAAACTAGTTATAGTGACTTCCCTGGCAGGAGATGGGAGAAAGACCTCGTCTCTCTGAAATGCCTTCCCTGGTGCAGGCTTTCTCCAAGCTGTCCACATGAGCTGAGGCCTCACTGACCTCCATCTTTTCTTAATTCTGAGAGCAGTTTTAGTCTGAAGGAAACTGCCTGCATTCATTATATATTGTTATGTAACAAATTAACACCAAATTTAAAAGCTTAAAACAATAAACCTTTGTTACCTCCTGCGGTTTCTAAGTGGTTCTGGCTCAGAGCATAAGGGGTTGCCCTGAAGACGTTGCTTAGGGCTGAGGTCTCCCTAAAGGCTTGCCTGGTCTGTGGGATCCTTTTCCAAGTTCACTGACATGCTATTGGGTATAGGCCTCAGTGCCTTGCCCGCTGTTGGCCGGAGGCTTCAGTGTTTCACCTGTGGGCCTCTCTACAGGGCGGCTGGCAAGCTGGCCTCTGACTGCTCTTCTAAGGGAGCTATTTAAGAGGAACAGAGAGTGAGGGACTGTGACCGAGGCCACGTTGTCTTTGATAACAGACACAGAAGTAGTGTACCATCACCCCTGTCATATTCTGTTGGTCACACAGACCAACCCTGGTAGAAATTGGAGGGGACAAGGCAAGGGTGTGAATAGCAGGAGACGGGATTACTGGGGTCCATCTTGGGAGGCCCCTCCATGAGTGCCATTTGACACTGAAATCTCTTCTCATCCATTTGGATTGTTAGTTTCTTCAGAGTAAAACCCAAGTCATATGATCCTTTTAATTTTTTTCCCTCAAATGACATAGAAGTTCTAGGAATCCTTCTTGGTTTCCTCCACATCTATATGACCCTGATCGGAGGGTAAAAGAAAAGTCTCTGAACTCACGTGTATTAGATGAAAATAAGGACACAGTGATAGAACAAAAAGAGTAATTAAAAGGGTAATACAGATTTTTAAAAAATGTTTGCAGAAATATTGTAATGAACAGGTGGACAAAATAAGATTTTTGCTTTTCTTCTAGATGTATTTTCTCATATCTTTAAAAAGTCTCCCTTCACAGCTTCCTGCATCTGGATGATTTTCAAAAGCCAGCTTTAGACATCTTCAAAAATTATTGTCTACTAAAGAGCCAGGCATAGGGCTTCTGGATGCTGTCCTACAGGCTGAAAACTTTGTCTTGCAAGAATTGTGTAATCAGAACTTCTTTGGTTGTAACAAAACACTCACTGAAGATCACTGTTGCACTGTTTGGAACTATTTTAAAAGACATAAAAGTGAGTTTGACATAGAATAATATATAAATGCATGACTGTCAAAATATCAGTGAAATTCTTTTCAGCTAGTGAAGGGTCTTGAATTGTCTCAGATTTTTCACTGTCTTGTGGCGTGTGACTGCATTGCCCTCTCCAGCTCCTTCCTTGCACCATTGTGGAGCCTTATTTCAAGTATAAGTCCATGTTTTCCTGCACCTATGGAATGGCATGGGAGTAAGCAGCAGTCACACTGTAGGTTGCAACAGCAAAGGTAAAAAATTCTGTTTAAAATAAGAAGGGGAAGGATATTTATTTAAACAAAGTAAGTTATTTTGGATACTAAATTTACAGTAAACAAAGAGTGACTGACTATATCCCCCATACCTTAAATCAACCAAAACCAACAGAACACTGGCAGAATTAATGCAGCACTAAACCTTGTTTTTCAGTCCTAAAGATCTATTATTGAAGGAGCAGGAGCGTATCTGCTCATCATTAAAATGACCTCACATTTTTAAAGCACTTTTATCTTTTTCAAAGCGCTTCAAAATTAATTGTCACTTTATCCACTCAATAACCCAAACAGTCCAAAAAAGTGACACTTGGTAATTTTTCTGTCCTTCACGGTTCCCATGACCCAGAATCCTTCCAAACTGCCCCTTTTTCGTTTGAGTCACTGGCCTGCCAATTTATATGACTCAAGAGATACTCTTCTTATTCCTCCTAGCTGCATGAACTCAAAACCTTCTCCATTTGATTCTTATTCAAGTTTTACCTCTGAATAATTTTCACTATAGTTTTAGGGTTTTTTTTCTTTTTTTGTAAGCGTTCCTTTTCAGATCACTTTGAATTTGAAATAAACTGAGGCCAACCCTTTGTGTTGTTATTGGTAATCTAAGAAAAGATCTTCCAGAGCTGTGGTCCCCAGCCCCAGGGGCCACAGACCAGTACCAGTCAGGGGCCTGTTAGGAACAGGGCTACACAGTAGGAGGTGAGCAGCAGGTGAGCAAGGGAAGATTCCTCTGTACTTATAGCCACTCCCCATTGCTCACATCCCTGCATAGGCTCTGCCTCCTGCCAGATTAGCGGCAGCATTAGATTCTCACAGGAGCGCGAACCCTACTGTAAACTACTCATGTAAGAGATCCAGGTTGCACGCTCATTATGAGAACCTAATGCCTGATGATCTGAGATGGAGCTGACTCGAGGAGTGAGCATCCCCCTACCACTACCCTAAACACCATCTTGGTTTGGATGCCCATGAGTTTTATAAGGTTTGCATACACATAATAAGAAGGGGCATTTTTTTTGAGAACGTATTTATATGTACAATTTGCAATGCTAACAACATACCATCATTTCTGCAGTATAAATACACCTGTACATGTGTGTTCTCTATTCTATATAAGTTACCCTTTTCCTACAATCTTATGCTGAATTGAATGTAAGTTCATGAGGGGAGGGGGAAGGAGTTCATGACTTTATCTGTATAGCTGACTAACCACTGTATTTGCAACTCCTCAAACGATGTCAGGCACATAATAAATGCTCAATAATTTTTTAACAATGACTGAATAATTGGGTTCCACCATGAGGAGGTGGATGTGATTCTGCACGTCCTGAACAGCAGATATTTCTGGCAGTGCTAAGAGATGGCTGGGCTGGCACACCTAAGCTGGTGATCGGGACAATCTCATTGGAAAGGTATATCTGGCAAATAATTGTGTTTTAGATTGATTATGTGCTTTGTGCCTTCCAGAAGACATTGCCAGCCTTTTGTCTCAGTTGATTTGGCAACAAGTCTGTAACAACAGTATTATTACACTAATTGGAAGGATAAAAACAAACAAACAAACAGAAAAACTAAGGCACAGACGGTTTGAGTGATTAGCCTAAACTCACAGAATGAATAAACTGCAGAACCTGGATGAAAAACAGGGCTTCTCACCTCTGTTCTTTCCACAACCCACTGCAGTATTTAATGAAATAATGAAATATTGACCAAAACCAAAAAGAAAGCATGAACAAGGAATTCATGGATCTTTATAGTCATGCTGTCAATGAATTAGAACCAAGAGAATAAAGCACTATGACGCATTTGCTTTACAGAATTAAGCACAGTGAAAGAAGAGGGGGGGAAAGCAAGATTAAACAAAAGAATACATTTGCTATTTCAAATCCTAGCGTAAGTGATGGGTGATTAAAAAACACAGTAAAATATGGTGAGAACTCTCAGAAGATAACTTAGAAAAACATAAAACTAACATGCTAATGAAAAACTCATGAGCAGCTAAGCCAGTCCCTCAGCATTATATCTTTCTGTAAATAATTAAAATGTCTCCTGTGTTAAAATATAAGCCAAAGTATGTGTGGAGTCTGGGAAAAGGGAGAGACAAAACAAATAGATTCTTCAAGGGAGATAAACAGGAGAAGATTTAAGTAACAACTTTTGAAAACATACACCCCAGAAAATCCTTCTGTTTTTCCCAAACAAAGCCCCTTCACTCTCTGATTTTAAATGAATTGTTGTCAATAAGCACTTGGGAAATGAGTTCTTCTGACTGTAAGTTCCCGAGGGAGAGGTGAAGCCGCACTGTTGACATGTACTGACTTTCATTTCTCTGGCAAGAGGAAGATGCTAGAAAAGCACATTGCATTCTCTTAGCTCTCCAACCTGGATGAGAAATAAATGTTTTCAATTTATATTCATGAAGGAACTTTTCAGGGGAAACCCTCTATAGCTTTGCAACAGGTTATTCTATTATATTTGCCACACTCCATCTACTCTGGCATTTATTCATTAATTCAACAAATATTTATTGAATGCCTACTATGCAGCAGAAATTAATGAACACAATAGATAAACCCATGCTCTCATTAAGTGGGTGAAGACAGACAGAAATCTACAGAGCATATTTTGGTAATATTTATCAGCCACCTTTTTGTATGTATTTCATCTTTACCATCTTTATTACAATCATTTCTGTCTCGCTCACTTTGGTGCCTCTCAAATATTGACCTGTTTTTATCCTCTCAATACTATCAAATCAGCAGAGACCCTCTTATTCACTCCCATAGATGGCCCAATCTTTGAAATCTAATCAGAGGTTTGTTGCATATGCCACTTGATTTGGATTCCCAGGGCTAACATAGGCCTGAAATTTAGCTGGTGAACCTGAGCCACAACTCCACACTGAAAAGAAATTCCATTTTCTTAAGGAGGATCATCCACTCTCTTGATTTGGTGATGTGCTCATTGTGTGCAATTCTAAATTCTATATAGGATCAAGTAC
>CAUYRT010103255.1:0-43647 GCA_963574885.1 Lepilemur ruficaudatus
GCTCACGCCTGTAATCCTAGCACTCTGGGAGGCCGAGGCGGGTGGATCACTCAAGGTCAGGAGTTCGAAACCAGCCTGAGCAAGAGTGAGACCCATCTCTACTAAAAATAGAAAGAAATTAATTGGCCAACTGAAAAAAAAATTTAAAAAAAAATTAGCTGGGCATGATGGCGCATGCCTGTAGTCCCAGCTACTCAGGAGGCTGAGACAGAAGAGTCGAGTGTGCCCAGGAGTTTGAGGTTGCTGTGAGCTAGGCTGCTGCCACGGCTTTCTAGCCTGGGCAACAGAGTGAGACTCTTTCTAAAAAAAAAAAAAAAAAATCTTGTAAACAAATCCATCTAATTTTAATCAATTTAATAATAGGGTAAGATTTTTATAAACCTTTTATAACCTTCATCATTTTTTTCAACTTTTCTAACCATTTAGTTTTTTTAAAATTTCAAAGTAATAATATTAAAGAGGTACAAATGATTTTGGTTACATGGATTACTTTTGTAATGCTTCAGTCATGGCTGTAAGTGTGCCCGTCACCCAAATAGCATTCACTGTACCCGTCAGGTAGGTTTTTGCCCTTCCCCTCCATCCTCTCCCTCTTGTGGCAGAGTCTCTTAAAATTGAACATGCCAAGGGCCCAGTGAATCCATTACTGAGTAAAAACCCTGGAGAATAACCTAAATATATGCACATAGAGGCAAGTACAAAGATGGTCACTGCAAAGACATGTGTACAACCTGCCTGCACATCAGTCCAGAAATGGTTAAGTAGTACGGATATACTATATTCTGGAATACTCTGCAGCAGTTAAAATGAACAAGGTAGATCCATACTTAACTAATGTAGAAAAACTTATAAGATATATATTGAGGGAAATGCAAGTTGCTGAAAAATAAGGACAATATGATACCATTTATGTGTAGAAACACACACAGCCACACACAATACTTTTTCTGCTCCATGGGTACACATATGTATATGAATGCACAAAGAAATCTGAAATGATACACACCAAACTGAGAAAAATGGTTTCATCTGAGGAGAAGAGAAGTGACAGGATTTGGGGGTGGAATCCAAAGGATACTGTCACCGTTCTCTGTAATACTTTAATTTTTTAACAAAGATATTAATATGCTCCTTAACTAATTAAAAGCTAATAACAAAAAAGAATGAAAACAAATCTAATTCAGATTGTCAATAAAAATGTTCAAAAGGACAATAGCCTTAAGCTCATATTTAAAAATATCCCTTTACGTTAAAGAAATAATTTAAAAAGAAGAAACGAAGAGCTTCTTCCCATTGGAGGATTCCAAATGTGCACTCGTGAACATTTGAGAAATGAGCACTGAGCCTCTCCATGTCGTCTCCTGTAGCACAGTATGGGCTGTTTCTCGGCCCTCATCTGTTCATATGCAGTGGGCTCTGGTACAGTGTGTGTTTCAGTTTCACCACTAATACTGGAACTGAAAACTAAAATACTTGCTAGTCCAACTTGGAGGAGGAAGGCAAAAGCGGACGAAGGGATTCTTACAGAGCTCCTCTCCCAACATGCAGCCGCAGCCATTTTTCCAGTGGGAAGGATAAGATAGGAGTGCAGAAGTCACCGGAGAACTGTGCCCTGGAGTCCGACAGGACACAGCCAGAGATGACACATGGCATCTTTGCTTTCGGGACCCTCTGCATTTACTTTCTCTTCTTCCTTCTTTCCTCCTTGCCTCCCTTCCTCCCTTCCTTTTTCTTTCTCTCTCTCCTTCCTTTCTTCTTTCTTTCTTTTCCTTCTTCAATTTTCTTTTTTTGAAATGTTGCTTGTTACTCATAAAAGCTTGATTTTTTAGTTTAGCTTTCTGACTCTGCCGTGCCTTCAACACTTTCACAATTCTGCTCCCCGATAAGGAAAGCTTGATCCAGTCACAGACAAATTTAACACACACGGAACCACCATAGGTTCTGCTGACACGGGTTTTTGTTTGTTTGTTTGTTTTTTCTGTTTTAGACAACCTCGTAAGAACTTTAGGTTGCCTAGTGCAACTCTCTTGAAATCAGCCTGGGCACAAAGTACATGCTGATTTGGGTGCTTTCTCAAACTCCTTGGTGTAAAGGTAAACAGTTCTGTTACTAGGGTTCAGCACAGCCTAGTTTTGTTAAAGACTGTACTGCAGGGAAGCCTAGGACAGTATGTCAAATTCTGAACCACTCTGTGTCTCTAGACCAACCCCCAAAATGAAAAAAGCACTCTTTCTTTTTTCTTGAGCCATTTCTTATCAAATTTTTGTATATTTTTCTCGCTACCTGAATTTTAAAATACATTAAGTAGAAAAAATAATACATGCATGTGGTGAAAAAAATCAAGTAGTACAAAAACAGTACAGTGAGAAGTCTTCCTTTGGCTGCAGACCAGAGAAGTCCCCAGTTCTTCTCCCCAGAGGCAGATATTTCTGAAATATTCTATGTCTATGCAAGCATATGGACTGTATGTGTGCATGTGTTTCCCCTCCAAAAATGGAAGCAAATTATGCATATTGCAGTGTATCTTATATTTTTCACTTGTTTTTCACTTTTTCAATATATCTTGGAGATCACTGAGTAGCCATACCAAATAAATACACTTCATTTTTTAAACTTCATTACAGCTGTATCTGGTAATGTTAGGTTCTGAATAAATATTTATTAAATGAATGACTCTACTATAATTTTTTATAAGCCCCTATTGATAACCATTTATATTGTTTATTTCCAATCTTTTGCAACCACAAGCAAAGTTGAAGCACATATGTTCGTACATCTTTGTGCACATGTGTGAATATGCCTGTAGGATACATTTCTAGAAAGGAAATATCTGGATCTAAAGGCATACTTATCTCAAATACTGGAAGCTATTGCCAATTTGACCTTCCACCAACAGTGAGAGTACTTATTTCTTCATATTCTGTAATGCTATATTTGTTAAACTTTTTGACTGTGCCCATCTGACTAGAAGAACAATAGATCTCATTCTAGGTTTAATTTGCATTTTCTTTTACTCATATGTTCAAAATACATTTATATTTCTTTTTCTATGAACTATCTGTTCATATTGTTTTGCCCATGGGTCTTTTCTCAACAATATTTAGGATTTCTTTATTTATTTAGAAGATTAACTTTTTTATTTTAATTTTTATTTTTTGAGACAGAGTCTTGTTCTGTCACCCGGGCTAGAGTACAGTGGCATCATCATAGCTCACAGCAACCTCAAACTCCCGGGCTCAAGCGATCCTCCTGCCTCAGCCTTCCCAATAGCTAGGACTACAGGCACGCACCACCACCCTTGGTTAATTTTTTTCTATTTTTGGTAGAGATAGGGTCTCATTTTTGCTCAGGCTGGTTTCGAAATCCTGACCTCTAGTGATTCTTCTGCCTCAGCCTCCCAGATGTGAGCCACCGCACCTGGCCAGACTTGTACTCTTTTAATCTGTCCTCCCAAAATGCTATAATGTTTAATAATTTAGCCCCCCTTTGGCAGTTCATGAGGTCTTTGGTTGACCTCATCCTTAGCAACACAAGATAATACTGTATCTTTTATTTTCTCCCAACTTTCTGGGAGAAAAATCTCATTTTTTTGACATTTATTTTTTTTCTTTCTCTCTTTTTTGATGATATAATTTACAAACCATGAAATTCACCATTTTAAAGCATACAATTTAATGGGTTTTCAGTTCACAAAGTTGTGCAACCATCACCACTATCTAATACCACTCTTTCACCACCCCCAAAAGAAATTCCATACTCATTAGCAATCACTCTCTAATCCCCTCTCTCCAGCCTCTGGCAACCACTAAGCTGCTTTCTGGCTCTATAGATTTGCCTGTCCTGGGCATCTCACACAAATGGATTCATACAATATGTGGCCTTTTCTGTCTGGCTTCTTCCACTGAGAGTGATGTTTTCAAGGTTCGTCCATATTGTAGCATGTATCAGTACTTCGTTTCTTTTTATTGCTAAATAACAATCCATCCATTGTATAGGTATACATTTGTTTATCCATTCATCAGTTTATGGACATTTGGCTTGCTTCCATTTTTTAGTTAATATGAATAATGCTGTTACGAATATTGGTGTATGTATTTTTGTGTGAACATATGTTTTAAATTCTCTTGGATATATACCTAGTATATATTCTGGATGCTGCTGTTTGAAAATATCATGACTTAGATTTTATCTCCTTGCTGTTGGGATACTCAGGTTCTATGACACAGAGTTCAAGTGAGTGACACAGTAGTGCTAAGCATTCCCTAGGACAGCTACAGAGATCACCTGGAAGGGAGCTATTTGTCTCAATAGATGGATTTTCAATGAAGAGAGAGAGGTTAGAGAACTGACGGGGTTCGGGACATGCTACCCCAAAATATGGCGCCTTGGCATTTGAGAAAACAGTAAAAGCAAGAAGATTACTGTCACTTTCCCTGGATCTTCTCCCGAGACAGATCATAAAACCCTCATTCCAGAGGTCCCTTCCCTATACCTGAAAGAAAAGAACACTCTTATCTCTTGATGACATAGGGACACAAACAATCTGAACAAACAGGCCTTGCTAAGTTCCCCCAGTTTATTACCATTAGATCACACACCTTTGTCCAATCTCCATGATCATCAACTTCATCAAACCTAGCCTAAAAAACACACAGGTTTTCCCTGTTACTTTATGTCTTCATTTTGGAAGACTTATATAAATAAATTAGTATGTTTTTCTCTTGTTTAATCTGTCTTATTACAGGGACCTGAGCCATGAACCTAGTGATGGGTGAGGAAAAGATATTTTTTCCCTCCTCCACAGAACATACACGGAGCCTAGAGAAGGAAGAAAGAGCCTAGAGAAGGAAGAAGAATACGCCCGGTTTTAAAGCTTCAAAGAATTTACTTACACTCCCTATTTAACATCCTAGAAATGCATCAGGGTTAGGGCTTTCTTGGATACTTAAGAACAATTGCTCTCAACAGATGACCTTTCGAAAGGAAACATGTTCCCATTAATACAAAGAGGAACGTCTGTATTTGCACCTCCTTCTGGAGGCTTCCCCAAATCTCCTGTGTCTCCCTGAGCTGAGTTACCCCGTGTCTGAAATGTCACAGCACTTAGTCTTAGTTTTCCATGGCCTTATTACTTTCTACTGGTATTTGTGTCATCCCTGCTCCCCGTCTTATCTGCCCCACTGTGTGAGTAGATCCTACCTGATTTGGCATCCCCCACAGCACTCACTAATGCTTTGCACAGAGTAGGCACTCAATATATGCAAGTTTTCTGGGCGGATATTTTGCTAATCATTTGTAGCACCTGTTATATTCTACTGAAAATTACCAAAATGCAATTAATTTCAATTTTATAGTTGGGGATTTCCAGAAAATTACTCTCCCTCCAAGAAATGCGTCACAATTTAGCTAGGGCAATGATGGCTCCGAGTTAAGAAATAAATACGCTTCTTTTAAGATAAGGCTTCGAGGCCCAGCCTCATCTTTCCACGTTGTCCAATTCAAGTTAGGTCAGTGAAAGGAAACCTTTCCCTCTTAGCAACCCAATCCACTCCCCTTCTCTGGCCTCTTTCTCTCCTTTTGTTGGTAGACTGCTTCAGCCTCTATCCTTTAATTTTAACAGTTTATGTCCCACGCGTGCCCCTTGTCTTTTGGTGAAGAGACATTTTTAAAGCCTATTCTGACGCAGAATCCTTCCTGGCTTCTGACCCTTCTATTCTGGGGGTGGAAACAGCTTCTCCGCTTTGAAAGAAACTCTGGCCAGGAAAAAGAATGGGAGAGAAAGTTGCATTCAACTTTTAGAAGTTGATTCACGGCTGGTTGCACAGCAAAAGCTCCGCAGTGTGGAGAAAGACGAAACGTGGTTTGGGTGGCCCCGGGTTAGGCGGGGGCGACTTCTGGGGACCCAGGGGGCGTCGAGCCTCTGGGTCTGGGCCGCGGCTTCCCCGCGCGCCCCCCGCACCTCCCCCGCCCGCGGCTGAGGTCGAGCTCCCCCCGGGCTGATGTCGCGCGCTTGCGTGCTGTGGCCGAAGCGCCCGACTCAGAGGCCGGCCCGAGAAAAGCCCGAGCGAGTAGGGGGCGGCGCGCGGGGAGGGAGGAGAGCCGGGGGCCCGGGAGGCTGGTGGGTGTCGGGGGTGGAGATGTAGAAGATGTGACGCTGCGGCGCGGCGGGTGCCAGACCAGAGGACGCGGTGCCCGCGGTTGCAGCGGGATCCCGGGCGCCGCGGCTGGGGAGGAGGCGGCTCTCCCGAGAGCGGCGGCGGCCGAGACACCCATCGCTCCCCCCAGCTCCCGGGCGCCGGGTCGCCGCGCGCTAGGGCCGGCGGAGAGGCAGCGGCCGAGCGGCGCGAGGCTGGGGGCCCGCGGGCGGGGCCGCGCGCTGCCAGGCGGGAGGCTGGGGGGCCGGGGCCGGGGCCGTGCCCCGGAGCGGCTCGGAGGCCGGGGCCGGGGCCGGGGGGCGGCGGCTCCCCGCGCGGCTCGGGGTCCCCGGCAGGGCCCCGGAGGGCCCATGGCAGCCGGGAGCATCACCACGCTGCCCGCCCTGCCCGAGGACGGCGGCAGCAGCGCCTTCCCGCCCGGCCACTTCAAGGACCCCAAGCGGCTGTACTGCAAAAACGGAGGCTTCTTCCTGCGCATCCACCCCGACGGCCGAGTGGACGGGGTCCGGGAGAAGAGCGACCCTCACAGTGAGTGCCGCCCGCTCTTCCTCCCCTCGTCCCCTCCTTTCCAGCCCCCGCGCTCTTCCCTTCCCGTCACTCCCCGAGCGGTGCGTGTGGCTTCTTTCCGCGCGGCCCTCGGTGGTTTCGGGTTCACCGTCCGCCGCCTCCTCCCCGAGCTGCGGTGTCGGGCTCGACGCCCCGGGCTGTGGGCTGTGCCCGTTTCCTCGGGAACCAGCCCCCGGCCCCGAGCCGCAGCGGCCGCGGGCTCCCTGGCGCAGACAACCTGTCGCGTCGGGGATGCCGGCGGCGGAGCAGCCCGTGTCCCCCTGAGAGTTCCGATCGCAGCTGTCCCAGGGACAAAAACGCGAGGGATCGCAGCACAATGAAACGCTCTTTATTGGAAAAATAACTTTCCTGAGCCCTGCCCTTAAAGTCCGACGCGAGGCGTGAGGCACACTACTCTCACCTAAAAATATAGACAAAATTCTATTTTTTTCCGAATTGGCTAAAGCTGAAAGAGCAAAAACAAACAGAAACCAAAAAAAGCCCAGACTTTGTTAATAAAGTGTGACAGACTTTTGTTTCATGGTAAAAAGAAGGGTAAAAACCTTAATCTTCCACCTGAAGTTATTTATTAGCTTTGGGACCTTGAGCGATGCTTAACCCCAGAGTCGGTTTCTTCATTCCTAAAGTGGAAATAATATCTACCTTGCCCCAAGTTTCAGGATGAAATGAGAATTACAGTTTTGCTTTCTGTAAACAAACAAACAAACAAAAAAACAATGTTTGTGGTTCTAGAAATAACATTGGCCTAAATCAGTGGTTCTCAAACTTTAGAGGTGTATGAGAATCACCTGGAAGGTTTGTTACACTGCACACTGCTGGATCCTATCCCCCAGAGTTTATGGGTCCCTAAGTCTGGATTGGGGGCTGAAAATTCGCATTTTCCAGCACGTTGCCAAGTGGTGGTGATCTGGGGACCACACTTTGAGAACTACTGGTCTAGAGAGAAGAGGGAAGAAAAGGGCGTAGGATAGGCGGATTTACAACACTGATGGAATTTGAAGGGAGAGAGAGAGGACCAGAATATATTTTAAGCTTTCATTCTGTAAGTGTAGGTAAACGTGTGTTTTAAAATAGGTGTGTTCTGTCATTCCTTCCTTTATGGGTTCTGGGTGGAGAATCTGAGAAAAGACCTGCAGGGGTTCAGAGCTTCACTTCCCAGTAGTTCTGTCTTTGTTTTAGGGTGCTAATCTGTCTTTGTCTAAGGATGCTAATGGAATGTCATTCACTCTGGGGGAAGAGGAGGGAAGAGGAGAAAGCTGTACAACCAAGCATGTGCAGATAGAAGAATGGAAAATGCACTTTTATATTAGCTGGGTCTTTATTGCTTCCAAAATAGCATCCATCCAAAGATGCAAGTCTTTGATTTGTTCAGGCCTGCCATAATTTAAAAATGTATCAATCACTTTATCCAATAAAACTGAAAAGATGCTTGTAACCTATTATATGGGTTAATAGTACTTCTCTATTCTGGTAACTTGAGTAGATTTCACAAAATTATCTCTGTGATTGAAGTTTGTTCTGGGTTCTCTGCTAGGCTAGCTCAGCTGATTAGGGCAAGGTGCATATATGTCCCAATTAGTTTTGCTCTTTTTTAGTATCAAAAGCTGTTAATAAAAAAGTGTGTTTTATGACCAGAGAACACTTCTCCAGATTAGGTTCATATTTGGAGCTTCCCTTAATAGTCTTCTTCAGACTCTGTTAGTTGCTGAATCACTTTTTCTTTGAGTCTCTTGATACTCTGTTTGCCTTAGAGTAATATTATATAGAGACTAGCCAGTGGGGAGAATTCTGAACTGCATACCACATTACCACCCACATAAAAAGAGCTGATAATTTTTTCTCCTCCACTGTGGGTTGTATTTTCGTTTTGGTGATCTTACTTTAACTCATTGGTTCTCAAATGGGGGTGATTTTGCCCCCCGAGGGACCATGCCAGGAGACATTTTTGGTTGTCATAATCTGGGAGGGTGCTTGTAGCATCTGGTGGGTAGAGACCGGGGATGCTGCTAAACATCCTACAAAGCACAGCATAGTACCCCTAACAACACATTTTCTGACCCCAAATGTCGTTAGTGCTAAGGTTAACACTGCCAACTTTATGACTAGCCAAAGACAGAATGTTAAGAGTGAAGAGTAAAAGTTGGGCATAGTGGTAGTCCCAGACTAAGACAGAAGGATTGCTTGAGTCCGGAAGTTTGAGACCAGTCTGGGCAACATAGCAAGACCCTGTCTCAAAAAAACAAAAGTGAAAAGTAGAATAACTCATGCAGATTTGTGGAGATTACTATTTTTTTTAAAGGATATCTTTTACCAAGCAATGGACTGACAAGAATACAAACTTAAAAAACGACAAATTTAGTCCGCTTCTATGTAGCCCAACCTGGACGTAAGTTTAAGCACAGTAAATATTTTCTTGTATGTCAAATGTATACTGATAGTTGACTAAACCAGGAGACTGATGGGAAAGGTATGAGGAAAAAAAAGAATATAGACTTTACATAATAGTATATCCTCTCAACCACACACCTCATTCCCCAAAACAAAACTGACCAGCAAGCGTGGAGAAATAAAAGCACAGTTAATGGTAGACACAGTTTCCTACCAGATTATGGCTCAGATATGAAGACCTGTTTGAAGAGTTGGAAACTCATGGCCTCACTCCTCAAACCATTTTGTCCAATTGACCTGAAAATCTGTCATTGCAGATTTTTTCCTTTGGTGTGACACTTTTCCGCTTACATGTTTTCTAACATGCAAATCGCTCTGAAAGGCTGAGTTCAGCCCTTATCAAATATTAACATTTAGTGTGAATTAAATTGTGATGGGAGTGTGATTTCTAAAAGCTGGCCAGAAGGACTGGAGTTTGGGGAGGGAGGCTTTGGAGACTGATGTCATTGGAGGGGTGCCGGTTAGGTGTGGAGGGTGGGAAGCAGGGAGCTATGGGGCAGGCAAAAACTGAGGCAAGAAGAGGCAAGAGAAGATGACGGAACACAAATGTTTCCAACTTTTCAGTGTTGCTGAAAGTCAGTTTTGCTTCACACTTGGGTATTGAGTTTTCACTCTACAGGGCCCTTTTCTGGCACTTTTCTCATAGTCCTGGAATAATCTTCATCTGACATGAGAGTCTTGATCAAAGCAAGATGTCATAAGTGATTACAGAACCTCTGCTTCTCCAACATATGGGCTGCACACCCGCCTTCCTTTTGGCATCCTGGACATTTTGGCAGACCTCTGCCAATGTCCATGGGAATGCATATACCACTAAGTATGTACTCTAAATCGGTGAACCATGTAAAAACTTTCAGAAGAGAGAACATTTGATTCCAAGCAGCACGTACAGCATGTGGTGGAGTGCAGTAAGTGAAATGTATGCTTCTTATGTACATTTTAGCATTAAATTTATTCCAGATGCTCTTATTTAGGGAAAAAAATGAAGGTAGAAGTGCTAGATCTACTTTTGGGCTTCTCCCAGAAGGGAGCTGCCTGTCTGCCACTCTTCCGTGCTTCCAGGATCCAGAGGATGCTGACACTTGGGGAGGCTGAGGGACCTGCCGCTCCTGTGTGGAACAGGGACGGGGTCCAGGTGGGGCTGAGCTCCGTGCTCTTTGCCACTGCACATGTTCCGTGCAACCCCAGTCATAAAAACATGGACTTGTGGAATCCAAAGGGAGGCTTCAGACCTTCTAGTTCACCGATTTCATTTTATGGAAGAGGATATTGAAGTTCGGGAAAGTAACCAATTGCCTGAGTTCACCTGTTGATTTTCTCTTGTCATCCTGAACAAGCTTCTTGCCCGCCTGGCTTCTTGCCTTGTACTCCTGCTCTGCCTGGGCCTCAGTGCTCTCTTGCATTCCACCATAGAGAGCACCCTTCTGCCCGGCCCTTGCTTTGGTTAGGCTTCCTCCATATTAGGGTAGTGAGATAGCCCCTCTGAGGAGTTCCTCGTGCTTTGTAGTTGCCGCAGGTTGTATTGCTGGGGTTTTGGACAAAGCCACCTTTCCTTCTCTTCACCACTGCCTTTGTGTAAATGGAACTGCTGATTTAATAATACTAGATTCCCTCTCCCTATCTCCTTTTGGTAATATCTGTGAAGTGGATCCCACTAACTCGCCTTAATAAACACAATATTTACCGTAATGCTATTTGTGTGCAGTAAACAAACGAAGTCAGAATTTAATAGCTCATTTAATCCTGGAAATCATGTAATCAGTGCAGCAATGAAAGGACAATTCATGAGTCATAGGTATTACCACACCTTAGGAGCCTTTTAAAATGAGTTTGGTGCCAAGTGACTTCAGCCTAGAAAAGGCAATGTCTCCTCATGACATACCCTGAGGGCTTTCGTTTTGTTTATAAAATGGCCATTATGTAATTAGACTTTGTCAGTGGGGTAACAGTCCAGTTCTAAGTATTCCTCATTTTGATTTATGATTTATGGAAAAACATGGATGGCCATAATTTTAAAGTTTAATTACAGATGTAATGAACAAAACAAGAACCATCCTTTAAACATTATAAGCATAAAATTGACTCTATTAATCCACACACTGCTTCTGAGAATTCACCATCAGTGATGTTGAAAAGGGGGATTTAAGGGTTCATGTTATTGGAATTGCTATTTTCAAACCCCGAGATGCCCGTACAATAAGACGGTAACCAAACACGTCATATTCTTTGCTTGTTTTTCCAATCCCATTGTGTGTTGGTTTTCCAAATACCCTGCTTGGGCCCCTTTGTCTTGTAGCACACATCTGTAAGAAGGCTGGCCTGGGTTAAGAGTCTAAGGCTGTGAAATGGAGCAAGGCCCGTCTGCACATTTGGGGCATAAATCTTAACTTCATTAGCATATTCTATCCAAACGAGTATATTTTGTTATGTTTTGTTTTTGAGCATGTCATTTTCTGCACTATGTAATTAGGGATCTGATTTCGTACTTAACCTGTGTATTGTCAGTGCTCTGTAAGTAGTTAATGCATGGTTCCTTGCAAAATAATTTGGCATAATGATTGTCAGTGTAGAACTTTAGGTATGCACTCGTGGCACCATGATTTTCACTGTTTCCTTGTTGTACTCATGGTTCAGTCAGATCTCATGTTCTCTTTTGTTATCATACTCTCCATCTAATAATTTACGGCTGAGGAGACCCTCTAAGCTAGGTGATTTATAGCCACAGGAACTTAGGAGAGGATGCCAGCTCAAGGGGAGCTGCTCCATTGAGCCATAGACTGTGGTCCTTAGAAGACAGACGAGTCTCATTCTAAACCCCTACTTTAGTTTATTTTTAGTTTGAAGAAATTTGGAGGGCCTGGAGGCAACAGACAGCCAATATTCAGTGTTTAACTTATGTCTCATTCCAGCTGTCTTCTGTCACTCTTCCTGTACAAGGTAACTTTTGACTTGACCAGTGTATCCTTAATGCTTACTCATTCATTACAGAAATCTGTAATGGTTGTGTGTGTGTGTGTATTTGTATTTTCAAAGGGCTACTGATTTACCCAAGTTAACTTAACCTCTAGGTTGTTATCCAATAGAATTCTGAAATGAAAGGTTCACAGAATTTCAAGGTATTTTGGAGATGAAAAATGAAGAGAAGGTATGCGAATATTAAATGTTATATTCCAGGTATGATTGAACTGTTGAAAGGAATGATCCTGGTTAAGTTTATAATTGCTATCCATTCATTTATAATGAAAGTTTGTAATTAAATGGCAAATCAAATTAGCTGAGAAAAAAGGAAATTTGTACAGAGTAGCAATGATCCGGCTAGATTTCATGAGGAAATTATTCTTTGTTCATAATTTAGGCACTTTGAGAAGATGCTGGCACCTTAAGGTAGGAACCATGACTTCTCTATATAAATAAACATCATAAAAGCTCAGTACCTTTTAGTCAGAGAGTGCTCACTAAATGTCAGCCAATGATGAAAACATTCTCATGGACCTTCCTGGGGAATAACTACTCATGGGCCACACACTGTATAAAGCTTGGTCAGAGTTTATGATTCTCTTGATGTAGTAACATGTACATTTAGATATATAACAAAGTTATATTTGGAAAACATTTGGGAATGTTTGGAGGCTGCCTATTAGCTTTTCTTAGAATAAGCTATAGAAAGATGAATTATTTTTTGGGATATGAAAATTTAGAACTTTTTTTTTAGGAATTCTGATTTCTTTAAAAGCATTTAAGAATTTTTATCATATACTATGTGATATAAAATTTCTTCAGGTATGTTGTGCATTGTTGTTCATTCTTTTGTACATAATATCCTGGAATCCTGTGCTTTATTCTTCTACTTCATCTTTTCTTTTTTTAACTCTCTTTTTAAATTCTGGATTCTGCCCTCAGTAATCTACTTAAATCATGCTTTATGAGAGCACCAGCAGTCTTCCAGGGCACTCACGTTGCCTTTTCCAGCTTGTCATCGTACTCTGTCTGACATGTGGCATTATTGTCTGCCTCTGACTTCCTGAGAATTCCTTGGCATTTATTACACTGCGTCAACCTGCTTCTCTTCTCCTCCATCCAGCTGTCTTTTCTTCCACTCTCTCTTTCTTCTGGTTTTGTGCTTTGAGTTCCCCAAAGCTCTGTGCTTGGCCCTCTACCCACCTTTCTGTGTGCCTGCATTCCTTCAACAGGTCGTTTATAGCCTCTGCCTCTGTTCTGATTCCCCATCTCTGTGTCTCACTGCTGAGAGGACAGACACACCACCAGTTTCAACTTAACATGCATAAAACAGAACTTAACACCATTTTCTCAAACAAGCAACGCTCCCTACTGAATTTATGCTTGTAGTGAAATTATTCTTCTGGTCTCCAAAAGCCAGACACCTTGAGTTGTCTTTGATACCCTTCTCCACTTGTTCCTGTGTATCTCTCTCCCTAAAGTGTTTCCCAGCCTTAGTGATTAATCTTGTCCTATTTTTTGATTTCACCTATATTTTGCTGTCCTCCTACCTTAACACTAACCAGACCTGCCTGGCTTTCCTTCTCAAATACGATCTCCCTGCTCAATCTTATTTTCCGCTGTTTACCACCCATCCTCCCCTGATGCTGCCAGCACTCAGTGCTTTAATTATAGCCTTTCTGACGTGACACCCGTTACTGTTGCAATGATTGGCCTTTCCTCTTGTGATCCCTATTTTGGAAAATCCTCCTTTTCCTTACCAATTCCTCTCTCACACCCTCCTCCCATTCTTGCCTTTCATTGGAAAAATCTTAAGATCCAACTCAACAGTCTCCTCTATGAAACTTCCCTCTACCTTCCTAGGGAGAATTAATGGTCTCTGTCTCTGTTTTCCCATAGTAGTCGGTATATAGTCTGAACATAGAACTTAATGCTTTTTGAAATAGTTCATTGTTTATGTGTCTGTCTCTCGCACTGGGACTGTGAGCTCTTTGTAGGCACGGACTGGGTCAAATTTTTTGTATCGGTCTTCACCCACAGTGGCCGCTCAAAGAATGCTTGTTAAATTGAACACGTACCCCACTAGATTAGCCAAGCTCTTAATTTCCTTTTTGACCTTCTGTTCACATCCTCCTTCTCTTCTTAGCCTTCAGCGAGGCTGCTTCCCTGAGCTGGAACGACCCCTCCATCCTCTTACCTTACTCTTTCACATCATCGTTCCTTTCCTGCATGCTAGCTAAAAATTTCCTCTAATAGTGTTTCAATTTCATGTCCCCAAATTTTACTGGAAATTTCTAGCTGGTAAGGAATTTTCATTTTATTTTTAAAAATTCAAACATTACCCAGCAGTTCTTTACTCTCTTTTCTGTTCTGAAGGGCTGAGGCTAAAATGACCCATCCCAGGGGCCCCTTGGGAGGGAATGACCAACCTGAGGCCCATGAAGAGGTTTAATCTATATTTGAAAATGAGCAAAAACTTTAAATAATTAAACATAAGTCATAGTATGAGGCTTGTAAAATAGGGAAGTTGAAGGTACCAGCACTGGAGCTCTTTTCTGCAGACACTTTTCACATTTCACATTATTCAAGGGAGGCAACAAAGGTAAAACATAATCATTTGTTGGAATCACTTTTTACTACGGAAGTTTTTCTTTTCACCTGTTAAGTAACATATCAATATTTCTAGCCAATATTAACTGGTTGTAGTCCTCTAAGGAATGCATATCTGGGAATTCATACTTGATTCAGCCACTTTAATCCGTACCTCAGTGTGTATGTCTCTCTCCTTTTCTCTTACTCAAATTTAAAACCAATGAATCATTTTAAAAATTAAGATTGAAGACCGTCTGGTACCATTGTTAGTATCCTTTTTGGCTGTGATGAAATGGTACAGATAGTTTCATCTTACTATTCAGATTCATGAGCCAGTATTCATCACAACAATCTGTAAAACTCTTAAAAGGATAGAAATTGTATGACGAAGTGAGTCATGGTCTTTGTGATGTGATGTCTGCAAGGGTGGGTGGGAGAAAGAGCTGAATGACCAGTCTCATTCTACTCTTTTCTAAGCTGAATCATTCTGCAAATAGAAAACAATTCACAGGGCATTAGGTGGTCATCACATAAATAGAAAATGGAAAAGAGTAAAAGGGTCAAATAATACCTCCATTTTAAAAATTGCTTTTTGAAACACATCACTTGATGAGTAGACCTTATTTTGAATTAGAAATGGAATTAATCTTTCTACTGCCTGACATGTATCTTTTAATCCGACACCTGCTACATGTCTTCCTTATATATTTTTACGTTTTCTGTTATGTTACTTTTCTTGCCTAGTTTTTTTTATTCTCCCAAGTGTCATTTGACTTTTCTCCTTATAGCCATTACTAGCCTTGGCTCATTTGGAGATGGGGGGTGTGTGTGTATGTGTGTGTGTGTTGGGGTGATATGTCATTTACTCACTGGCTGGATGACTGCTTGAATTGGATGAGAACGCAAGAGAAAAAGGTCCCTTTGATTTTGGAAATTTTGATTCTGGGGTGGTATAATCTTGCATTTTGCATTGTTGGTCCTTTTCTCTTTTCATTTTACTAGAAACAGAAGTTTGGCAAGCTTTTCTCTAACTCATATTTAATCTTTAAAGGTAAGATGTATTAACCTTATTTCCTTATCTTCTTTGGGGTAAGGCATTTGTAAAAAATATTAAGTGAAAAGAGAAATTTTCTATTTTGGATGTGTTTCTGAGTTTTAGAAATTCTTCTTACATATTTATGTTTATATATTACTCTAAACTCAATAACTCAGTAATGGGAATATAATTCAAGCAAGATTGGGAAAACAATTTTGCTGTTTTAGTAGAGTATACTAACGTATAAAGAAGACATATACAGCTGCAGTTGGATTGAAAAAATAATTACAGTAGCACCCTCAGCTGTTAAACAGTGGTTAAAGTGAGGCACAGATTATTTTTTGGAGGGGTGGCATTAAAGCCATGAAGTATTCATGGGATCTGTCCAGCCCTGTCTAACTGGAGAGATTGCCGTAGTGACTAGGCAGGGTCCCACTGCCCTGTGGTAGAGGAAGGGCCAGTTGTTTAGCCTTCTCCACTGTACTGTGTTCTAGGACCTTGATATTTACTGAGTATTTATTGACTGAATGAATGAAATTCTTGAGAACATGCTGTATGCCAGATTTACAAATAACATGTTTAATCTTGAATACAAACTTATGAAACAAATGTAATTTATCCTCACTTTACAGATAAGACAATAGTTTTTTTCCTATTGGCTTTTCAATACACAATCTTCGTTCATGACAACTGGTAATTAATTGTGCATTCTTGACTTCTTAGTGTTTAGAATACAAGCTCATGGCCCGAATTCCACATGGATGATGTAACAGAAATTTGGGCAGAAATAGTGATTAAAAAAATAATTCAAACTCTTCCCAGAGGCTTTTCCATGTCCAGCAAAGTCTAAGTCTCTGCCATTTATTCTCTTACCCTTTGTCTATTGCACTCTGCTTAGGGAATATTTCTGTCATGATTCTGTATAAAGCAATTTTTCTTTAATATTTAGGGGTTGCTTTCTGAAGAACTTAAAGATTTTTAAATGGCATAAACAAAAATAGGGTAGGATGTAATTAAGGATAAATGCTATATAGTAGCGCACTGCATAAGACATTTCAGTCAATCATGGACCACATATACGATGGTGGACCCATTAGATTATAATACTGTATTTTTATTGTACCTTTTCTATATTTAGATTGTACCTTTTCTATGTAAGACAGATACTTACCATTGTGTTACAGTTGCCTGCAGTATTCAGTATAATGACAAGTCTTACAAGTTTTTTACCATATAGCCTAGGTGTGTAGCAGGCTGTATCATCTAGGTTTGTGTGAGCGCACTCTGTGATGTTTACACAATGATGAAATTGCCTGAAGATGCATTTCTCAGAATGTATCCTATCAATAGTGACATAGCCTGCATATCCTGTAACACAATGGTAAGTATTTTTGTATCTAAACATACCTAAATGTAGAAAAGGTACAGTTAAAATACAGAATTATAATTGTATATGTAGTCCGTCATTGACCTAAATATTTTTATGTGACCCATGACTGCATAAGAATGGAATGAACCTTGAAGTCAGGGTCTGGAAGATTAAAATCCAGAATAAATTAGGATATGCAGAAAATGCAAAGAGAGTAACTAAAAAGGATGTTTTAAAAGTATAGTTAGGCTCTTTCAAGGAAATTTGAGACAGGCTCACTATTTAAGGACATGTGGTTTTTAAAAAAAAGACAAAAAGTAGATGTTGTTGGGTCTATTTTATTTTAATCTTCTTCATTGAGTGAGATTGTCAATCAGTAATTTTCTGGGTGTCTCCTATGAGGGAAAAAAGACCAACTAGATAAGGAGCTATCAAGACATATCCAGCAATGTGTCTAAAATTAAACTTCTCTTTCCTTGAAATCACTTGCCCTCGTTTTTGAGTCCCATATATTCAAATGGTATCACCATCTCCCTTGACAGTCAGGCCCACCTCTTGGAGTTAATTTCTACTCTGCTGTTTTCTCCGATCCTCACTTGATTTCTCAAGCCCTGTCCATTTCAGTTCCACTTTACACACTCGTACCAGACTCTGCATTCTTGCTGCAGCTGGTCTAGTTCTAACCCTGACTATTGCGACTGCCTTCTAACTGATCCCACCTGTATGTGTTTACCAGGGCAGCCATAACAAAATACCACAGACTGGGTGGCTCAAACAACAGAAATACATTTTCTCACAGTTTGGAGGCTTGGAAGTTCAAGATCCAGGTGTGGGCAGGTTTAGTTCCTTCTGAGGCCTCTCTCCTTGGCTTGTAGGTAGATGGCCACCCTCTTGCTGCCTCTTCCCATGGTCTTTCCACGGTGCTTGTGCCCCCGGTGTCTCTTTGCATGTCCTAATTTCTTCTTCTCGTAGAGACTCCAGTCAGATTGGATTAGGGCCCACCCTAAAGGCTTCATTTTAACTTAATGACACCTTTAGAGGCCCCATCTCCAAACACAGTCACACGCTGAGGTGCTGGGATTAGAGCTTCAACATATGGGTTTTGGGGGGCACAATTCAGCCCAAATCGCCCATAGTAAAGGACAATTATTGTTTGGCAGGGTAATTATTCAGTTACTCTGTCTAGTTGTTCAGTAGTTGAACATTGTTCTTTCCTGAAGAGCAGCTCTGATCCTGTTACTTCTCTTCTCAGAAAAACATTATGGACTTGAAAGAGCTCAAACCCTGGTACACATGTTGCCCCCAGAGCTTGCAGATGTGGGAACTGTTGGAAGTCTGTAAAATCAGAAAGAATAGGAAAGTTACTAGCAGATGTGTGGTTGTCATTGATGTTAAAAAGGGGGACAAATGTTTTCTGGAAACTGTAGGTAAGTAGTAAGCTTGATATGGGTCCCTGAAAAAAATTCCAAGAGGCTTGAGAATACTAAGAAAAAAAAAATATCAGAATAAGTAATAAATAGGGTACTACAATGGAAGAACAGTGACATACATAGGCTTACTGTATTGATTTCAATGGAATATTTACTGAATTTCTCATAGCAACCTTCTGAAAGAGAAGTACATTTTCTACAGGAGAGAGTCTAGAGTTTTTCATGTTTGGGCTTCTTAGACCAGAGCCCAAGGACCAAATCCTGCCAACAGCCTGTTTTGTAAATAAAGTTTTATTGGAACACAGCTACCGTCATTTGTTTAGATATTGCCTGTGGCTGCCCTCACACTACAATGGCAGGTACCCGTCAAAGCCTAAAACACGTACCGTATGGCCTTTTACAGAGAGTTTGCTGACACCTGGACTCGGCCATTATTTTTCATGAGGAGTGGACCCTCCTTAGTCATGACATTTCTGCTTTACCCCACTACTAAATTTAATACTAATTTTCTGCCACCTTGAGTCAGAAACTATATAATATTGTCTATGGCTTTTGCTGATACTCCCCAACCTTTGATTCTGTGGACAGGAATTTATCTCCAGGCAGATCTCTTATCAAAAATGTATTTATTAGTGATCTAATATCACTTTTAATAAACTTGTTTTCCCTCTTAAAGATAAAAACTTAAAGGAAATTGGTGATATAGATTTATTATCACGATATAGAAGCATTTTTGATAGACCACTGACCCTGTTATCTAATTACCACTAAAATGTCATGCTTTAAGTTATTCTAAATCAAAATTAGGAGTTTTGCTAGACTCTCCACCCAACTTTTAACAGTGGGAAAATTCATTTAGTTATTAATATATGTATGTTTTGCAACTTAATTAATTTTTCGTGGAAGGCATTGCAGGAAGTTACATTACTCAAAGTTAGATATCCTCTGAGTGTTTTAGCAAGATTTTTAAAAAATGAACAGTTGGGATATCTGTTTGGTTACACTACTTTGAATATTTTCCATACTTAAATTACTTTTGGCTGTGCTTAATGATGTAGAACTGTAGAGCTTTTCTGTTGTAGAATTCTGGAGAATCTTGGCCTTGCCTGTAGGTATCACCTCCAGAAATGGGTGAGGGTTCCTGTTAGGTGCCTCTGTTGTTTAAGAAAGAGCCTAACACCCACCATGGCTGACAGGTAAAGAACATGGTTCTGCTCTAGGTAGGACAGAGAGCAGAACCTTCTAAGAGTTGTCCTGGGGGAAATCATATTTGTGGAAGTCTGATTCAAGCATAGGCGGTACATCTTTCCTTCATGTTGGGAGTTTTAACCTGGGAGTCCATGGATATGCTTCAAATTTCTATGATCCCTTAAAAACAGGCGCAAAATGCTAGGTGTCAGGTTGCTTTTCTGAGGAGAGGGTACATGGAATTTTATCAAATTCTTAGAGTCATCTGAGGTCCAAAATATGTTAAGAACAATATCACTAAATACACTTAAATATGTCTTATAATTAATCTGACCATCATTGAGATCCAATTTGAACCACATCGCAGTGAAAATGCATTTACTGAATTGTGTGCTGGCGTAAGCCCTTAGTTTATGGGGCGTGATTTTGTGAGAAACATCCCTGTGAAGCTGGTCTCTGTGTTAATTATAAGAAATGTTTACGGCTACTATTTGTCTCATTACATAGCGTAATGAGTGGTCTGAGGTTCCTTGGGGGAAATTTCTGTTTAGTAACTATGTCAGAACTAGTTGTGCTTCTCCTTAGCTGCCAGTTTATTTTTACCTTGTGGCCTCTGGGAAACTTGTTATTGCTGGTGGCTACGAGAAAGTCAAATGTGTCGCCTGCCTCTAGCAAGTATAATAATCTCACTCCTGGCTTCACCAGTTTTCAATCATTAATTTCAATTCGCCTTACTTAAAAGTTATTTTTATAAGATTTTTGTCTCGGTATATTGTCAGTATCTCTGTAACTCACCTTAAATATTATTCAGGATCAAAGAAGTTATGCCTCAATAAAAATAATACATTGATTGATTTGTTATTTTAACCACAAAGTGTCTACCGTTTATTATCGTAAACAGCGTTGGGAGCTGGGGATTAAAACATCAAATAAGATAAGGCCCCTGTCCTTTAAGATGTGTTTTGTTTGACAAGACAGGAAAGGGACGTAAATCACTAAGGGCAATGAAGTGTTCTGCCTGCTTTGCTTGTGGAGTGTCCTGTGGTACAGTGAGATCATACCAAGGAGAGCAGTAAATTCTAATGGGGGAAGTCAGAAAAGGCTTCAAACAGGAGTGACCACTGACCAGGGTGTTGGGAATCAAGTAGGTGTTTGCCAGGCAGACAGGGCAGGGGAGGGCATGAAGGCCAGGGAGGCAGTGCCAAGTTTGGCATGTTTGGGGAACTGCAAGAAGTTTGGAATGACTTGAGTGTAGGGTTATGGGAAGAAGTAAGGCCAGCCAGCCGGGAAGGGACTGGATTATGATGGGCCTTGTAAGTCATGCTGAACGATTGATGTTATCCTAGAATGTGAGGGGTCAATGGAGGGTTTTAATCAGGGGAATAAGATGATTAGATTTGAGCTTTTATGAGATTGCTCAGACAGGTGTGTGTCATGGGTTAGAAAGGTGTAAGGCTGGGAGCAGGGAGTATGGTTAGGAAATTATTGCAGTTATTGAACTGAAAAATGTAAACCTCTTAGACCATTGCCCTGCACATAGTAAGTGATGGACAGGTATACCTCGAGACATTGCACGTTTGGTTCCAGACCACCGCAATAAAGCAAATATTACAATCAAGTGAGTCAGAGAACTTTTTGGTTTTCCAGTGCATATAAAAATTATGTTCATGCTATACAGTAGTATGCGGTAGCAATATGTCTAAAAAAACAATGTACACACCTTGATTTTAAAAATACCTTATTGCAGAAAAATGCTGATGATCATTTGAGCCTTTAGTGAGTCCTAATCTTTTTGAGGGTGGAGGGTCTTGCCTTGTTGTTGATGGCTGCTGACTGATCAGGGTCCTGGTTGTTGAAGGTTGAGCAGGCTGTGTCTTAAAATAAGACAACAGTGAAGTTTACTGCATCTATTGACTCTTCCTTTCATGAAAGATTCTCTGTAGCATATGATGCTGTTTGATGGCATTTTACCCACAGTAGATCTTTCAAAGTTGGAATCAGTCCTCTCAAACCCTGCTGTTGCTTTATCAACTAAGTTTACAGAATATTCAAAGTCCTTTGTTGTCATTTCAACAACATTCACAGCACCTTCACCAGGAGTAGATTCCAAGAAACCACTTTCAGTTAGGAGTAGTGGTGCATGCCTATAGTCCTAGCTATTTGGGAGGCTAAGGCAGTAGGATTGCTTGAGCCTAGGAGTTTGAGACCAGCCTGGGTGATATAGCAAGACACTGTCTCATATATTAAAAAAAAAGAGAGAAAGAAACTACTTTTTTTGCTTATCCATAACAAGCAACTTCTTATCCATTTAAGTTTGATGATAAGATTATAACAATTCAGTCATATCATCAGGCTCCTCTTCTAATTCTAGTAAATCTCTTGCTATTTCTACACGATCTGCAGTTACTTTCTCCACTGAAGCCTTTAATCCCCCAAAGTCATCGATGCCGGTTAAAATCAGCTTCTTCCAAACTCCTGTTAATGTAGAATTTTTCTTAGAGACAAGGTCTCATAGCTCACTGAAACCTCAAGCTCCTGGGCTCAAGCAATCCTCCCACCTCAGCCGCCAGAGTAGTTAGGACTGCAGGTGTGCACCAATGCACCTGGCTTATTTTTTAAATATTCTGTCGAGGTGGTATCTCCCTGTGTTGCCCATGCTTGTCTCAAACTCCTGGCCTCAGAAGTGCCTCCTGCCTTGGCCTCCCAAAGTGCTGCTGGGATTATAGGCGCAAACTACCGTTCCCAGTGTAATGTTGATATTTTGACCACCTCCAATGAATCACAGATGCTCTTAATGATATCTAGAATGGTGAATCCTTTCTAGAAGGTTTTCAGTTTACTTTGCTCAGATCCATCAGGGGAATCACAATCTGTGGTAGCTATATCCTTACAAAATGTGTTAATATTTCTTAAATAATAAGACTTAAAAGTTGAAATTAATCCTTGATCCATGGGCTGCAAAATGGATATTGTGTTAGCAGGCATGAAAACAACATTAATCTCCTAGTACATCTCAGTCAGAGCTCTTGGGTTACTAAGGTGGACTCTGGGCACTGCTTGTAGGTGAGTGGTGATCAGGCCTGTGCTTGCCCATCACAAGGAGCCCCCACTCCTCACTCCTTCATCTGTCCCTCAGCTTATTTCTTCTTAAATCCCACTCAGAGGAGCAGGGCCTTGATCATTATCAGCACAACCTTCCTTTGAGAAATGATACTTAATTAGTACTGGAAAGCAGAATAGCACCTGTAATTCATGGTATATTCTAAGCCAAAATACACCAAAATTCTAAAACTAAACATTCTGCGTGATGTTTAATGTGAGAGAATCATATCCGTGCCCTTTGGGAAATTTCTCCTATACTGTGGAGCAGTGACTTGGGAGAGACAGGAGGGGACTGGATCAGAACACGGGGGTGGATGAAGCTTGATGGGAGCAAGGTGCCTGTGGGAGGGGAGGGGAGCACTGCAGGTGCATTTTGGACTGACCCTACGAACTGGGTTTGGTTCATGAGCAGTGGTGTTCGCTGGAGGTCAACCTGGCTTTTGAGTCTCATCACAGAGGATGGCCCTGCTGTGTGGAGGACGCTGCCACCTGGGCTGCAGCTGGACAAGTGCTGATCACCTGAGGACCTGCCAACTCGATTTTTAGGAGGCCTGTGGTAGTCAGTTTTCTTCAGTGAAACAGAACCAATAGGAGGTCTTTTATCTATCTAGAGATCTGTCTATCTGTCTAGAGAGAGAGAAAGAGAGATTTATTTTTAAAAGGAATTGGCTCATGTGAATATAGGGGCTGGCAAGTCCAAGTCCAGAGTGGGCAGTCTGGAGACCCAGGGAGGAGCTGCTGTGATTCAAGTCCAGAGGCCGTCTGCTGGCACAGTTCCTTCTGTCTGGAGGAGGTCAGTCTTTTGTTCTTTTGAGGTCTTCGACTGATTGGATGAGGCCCACCACAATATGGAGGGCAGTCTGCCTTACTCAAGTCCACTGATTAAATATAAATCTCACCCAAAGCACCCTCACAGAAACATCCAGAATAATGTTTAACCAAGTATCCGGGCACCATGGCCCAGCCAAGGTGACACATAAAATTAACTAGCACAAAACAATTGTTGGCATAAACCCTAGATTGGGTTTATGGCCTGAGTGTCCAAAGAAGAAAGTAATAAGGCCTGGCTTGGATCGGACCAACTTACGATGATGTCCCAAGGACCTGGGTCAGGGAGTTCCTAACAGAAGGACTGGACTGGCTTCCTGCCAATTCAGGGAGGTTTAGTTGTGCTCTGTCCTCAGCTCACCACTGAGGCCCTAAGGAGGCACTTCCTTCACGGCTGGTGCTTTTCCGTCCCCCAGTGTGTGTTTTGCTTCTTCAGGATTTTTGAAAACAAGAATAATGA
Source organism: Lepilemur ruficaudatus (assembly GCA_963574885.1). Lineage (NCBI taxonomy): Eukaryota > Metazoa > Chordata > Mammalia > Primates > Lepilemuridae > Lepilemur > Lepilemur ruficaudatus. The sequence goes on from CAUYRT010103255.1 coordinate 24,134, forward strand.
CCTTTTTCCCAGAAGAAGGAAATTATTAGATTAAACAAAAAAGGAGGATTCCCGACAAGATCGTAGTGATACTTACATGTGGAGATGTTTCAGGCTGCCGTTGTCATTTTGGAGACCTGTGGTCACAGCAGTAAGCAATTACTGCTGTCCCTGGTCTCTGCCAACTGCCATCTGCTCCAGAGGCTTCCCTGCTCTTGCCTCATCACAGTGCTGAGCTGGGCCTCACTCAGGGCAGGAGAGGGGAGTTGAGGCTGCAGTCTGAGTAGGTGGTACCGATGCTATTAATAGTTTTTTTTGACTTTAAAGTCATATTCTGATCTGTGATTGAAAATGCCTGCTGCTTCTGGTATAGCACCGTCCTCCTTTCATGTGAACGAAAGTGTCATTGGTTAGAAGCAGGGGTATCGGCACAAGTAGAGGCGCTTCTGCTCTAGGTTGTGTGAGCCTCATGAGAGGTCCAAGATGGCACAAAAGTGAAGGCAGGTGTCAGATGCCTGCTGCTGTTGTAGAATACATCACTGGCACTGCTGGCAGAGAGCTGGGGATCCGCCAGAGCGGGATCCTCCGTGTACTGCACATCTCGCTTACTTGCAACCTGGATAACTGGAGCTCGTTGGCTGCCTCTCTTGGTTTATCTTTGTGTCTTTCGGGGGGCAAGGTGCTTCCCTGCTTGGAAGCTAAACATCCCTTCCAGAATCTCACCAAATATACAGGAATTCCAATGTGCCAATTTTATAGAAAAATGCCACAAAATTTTGTAGCAAAATGCCACAAAATAAGAAACTGTCTTTGGTGGCTTAGTTGTTATTAAAAAAGCAGTCAAGGCCGGGCGCGGTGGCTCACGCCTGTAATCCTAGCACTCTGGGAGGCCGAGGCGGGCGGATTGCTCAAGGTCAGGAGTTCGAAACCAGCCTGAGCAACAGCGAGACCCCGTCTCTACTATAAATAGAAAGAAATTAATTGGCCAACTAAAAATATATAGAAAAAATTAGCCGGGCATGGTGGCTCATGCCTGTAGTCCCAGCTACTTGGGAGGCTGAGGCAGAAGGATCACTTCAGCCCAGGAGTTTGAGGTTGCTGTGAGCTAGGCTGACGCCACGGCACTCTAGTCCGGGCAACAAAGTGAGACTTTGTCTCAAAAAAAAAAAAAAAGAGCTCTCTATGGCAGGCTCTCTTGACCTAACACCCTTCCTTCCTCGTTGCTCTGCTCCAGAGGGTGAAAATGCCACAAATTCACTTTCCCAAACTCCCTGGCAACTTCCTGGACAGTAATCTACCTCTGCCAAGATGTGAGAGAGAATGCTAGGCACTGTTGGAAAAGACTCCTTTACCTGATAAAAGAGAGAAAATGAGAAGAAATGCCAACCCTCCTGCCTGCCTTAGACACAGGCATGGAAGACATAAGGGTAGGCAGCCATTTTGCAACCAAGAGGGGGCCAAGAGAATGACAGAAAAGACAGCAGAACCCTGGCACCTCTGAGCTGCCAAAGCAACCAACCCTGAAGTTGCTTTGCCTCAGGACTTACGAAAGGAAATAAAATGTTCTTATTATTTAAGGAATTGTTTACATTTTTAGGCAGGGCCTGACTCCATTGCCCAGGCTGCAATGCAGTGGTATGATCACTTCTCACTATAGCCTCCAACTCCTGGGTTCAAGTGATCCTCCTATGTCACCCTTCCAAGTAGCTAGGACTACAGCTACTACCATCATGCCCAGCTAATTTTTCTTTTCTTTTCTTTTTTCTTTGTAGAGATAAAGTCTCACTGTGCTGCCCAGGCTGCGCTTGAACTCATGGCCTCAAGTGATCCTCCCAGCTCAGCCTCCCAAACTGCTGGGATTACAGGCATGAGCCACTGCATTCAGATTATTTAACAAACTTTTTATTTTTTTTATTTTTTTTTTTTTTGAGACAGAGTCTCACTCTGCCCTGGCTAGAGTGCCATGGCGTCAGCCTAGCTCACAGCAACCTCAAACTCCTGGGCTCAAGCGATCCTACTGCCTCAGCCTCCCGAGTAGCTGGGACTACAGGCATGTGCCACTATGCCCGGCTAATTTTTTCTATATATTTTTAGTTGGCCACTTAATTTCTTTCTATTTACAGTAGAGACAGGGTCTCGCTCTTGCTCAGGCTGGTCTTGAACTCCTGAGCTCAAATGATCAACCCGCCTCGGCCTCCAGAGTGCTAGGATTACAGGCGTGAGCCACCGCACCCGGCCTTATTTAACGAACTTTTAACTGAGAATTCTATCTGACTGTTACTTTCAGCCATGGCAAGACTCCATGGCCAATGCTATTCATAAGAGGGCAAGGAGTCGAGGGGAGCAGCAGCAGCATCCTAACTGGAAGAGTGGCTATGGATGGCCATCTCCTCACTTTCAGCCTTTTCTACATTATGCATCCTGCAGAGAGCTAACGCATTCATTCTACAGTTCTCACCACTTTATCCTTTCTCTGCTCAAAAACGGTCAATGGTTTCCCACTGCCCACAGGGGATACTTAGTACACACGTGGGTTATGCAGCAAGAAAGGCAAGGTAAGGACTTTGGATGTAAATCTAGATTGGAAAAAGAATCATTGAATATGTATAGATAAAATGAAAAGGCTCACATCTGCTTCAAAGTATTAGTAATACTGGGCATTGGATGAAATCAGAGGTTGCCATAACTGGGTATCTGTTGATGCTGGATGCTGAGTACATGGGGGTTCAATACTCTGTCTACTGCATATGTGTTTAAAATTTTCCACGGTCATTTCAAGTAAATAATGCAGAACTAAACTATGTCATTATTGTTAAAAACATATACATCAGCAGATCCTAGAAAAGCTTATCAGAATAGTAGCATTCTGTATGTGATTTGCTAATTATATATGTACATATATATGCTAAATATATATACAGCATTCTGTATGTGATTTGCTTATATATAATGTTCACACCTATTTTTCAGAACTTCTCTTTAGTCAAAGAAAAGCATTATCTTATCAAAAAAAGATGTTCACTTTGGTATTACTTATAATTGTGAAAAAATTAAAATTAATCTAGATGCCCCCAAATAAAGGAAAGTTAGTAGGTTATGGTAGACCAATTTAATACATAGTATACAAACATATAAATGACATACAAGTTGAGCATCCCTAACTAAAAAACCTGAAACCCAAAATGTTCCAAAATCCTAAACTTTTTGAGCACTGACGTGATACTCAAATGTCATGCTGAAAGGAAATGTTCATTGGAGCATTTTGGATTTGAGATTTTTGGGTTAGGGATGTTCAGTAGGTAAGTATAATGCAAATGTTTCAAAATCCAATAAATTCCAAAATCCAAAATACTTCTGGTCCCAAGCATTTCAGACGGGAGTACTCAACTTATATATAAAATTTAGTCACCCTCACTGAAAATATTTAAGAAAAGTTTTAAGTGAAAAGGCACATGATGGTTACACCAACATGAAGCATATGTGACTATCTGGAAAACACCATGAAGAAATAAGAAATTAAAATAGTTGCATAAAGACAAGTAAACTGGTTTTCTTTTTAAATTGTATTCAATATTTTTGTAATGCTGTTTTAAATCGTCTTTAAGAGATTTGCCCAATCTTGAGTACAAGAATTTTCTCTAGTTTCTCAGATTTCTTTTAATGGAAAGCAATATAAAAAGAACAGTTCACCTACAAACAAGCACAGTAACTCTTTTCTAGACGCTGCTGGAATGTGTTAATCAAGGTTATGAATTTCCTCACTCGTCTACGTTTCCACCCCCCCCACCAGACCCCCTACTCTAGGTGGCAACTCTACTCAGCAGGACCTGAAGGGGGAGGGGAGACCAAACTCCACGTGAGTTCAAGAAAGACTTGGAAACCACAGGTGTCATCTGTCCTGGCCTTGGCAAGATCCTGCTTGTCCCCATTCTCACCCACAATGAGACTGTCTGAGACAGGTAACCTGACTGGCTCAAAGACAAGCGTTTCTGAGAGGCCAGGAACACACACTGGCAGGAAAGAGACCTGCAAAGCCCACATTCTTCTCACTCCTAGAGAATTCTAAGAAGATTCTTGAACAGGGATGTGTTCTTTACACAGAGGACAATGGAATCTGGGTACAGACATCACAACAACATCCACAAAAATGTGATCAAATAGGAGTCTGAAAACATTATCATCTTACCTTGACTCTGAGGGAAAATAATTTCTAGACAATTACAGTTGTCACCAAAGCCTTAAATCTCTCTACCTTCCTAACTGAAACTTGAATTGGCAGAGCATTTTCCTTATGGAAGAGATGAGATTCCCAGACACCTGCATTGCTGAATGACCAATAAATGAAATTCTTGTATTTAGAAGGCAGATGTGGGTCCAGATGTGAGAAACCTTCAGTATTAGTCCTGTTTTCTCCCAGGCAAGGACCTGTGGTCAGCTGCCCAGCCCAGCTCAGCCCTATGTGTGAATAGTTTTTGACATGTGTAAATGGGAAAGGAGATTTATTTTTATTTCTCCCAAGGGCTTGATGGTAACACTAAAGTAGAATCTGATTTTAACTTTTAAATGCAGCATATTGCTGTACACATTTACAGAATGCTTGCTGAGTATCTGTGTCCTGCTTTTTCTCATGCTGGTCATGACCTGAAGGAAATTCATCAGCACATATACTGTATGTCAGGTGTTTTTAACTGGATCATGACTGGCTCCAAGGTACAACTTTTTCTTCACATATTATACATTCTTGGGACTACTCTTAGGAGTGCTGGAGTCTTTAACCATGCTGTTTAAAACTGTTGTGTTGTAAGTTCTCTTGTCCAAATAAAATTTATTAATATAATCTATATAGGGTGATATATACACTTTTGATTGTTTTCTAGATGTCTACAAATAAATGCGATTTGTTACCTGTAAATTAAAAAAGTTGGAGTCTACAAAACAGCCCATTTACAATAAGGCTTTCAGTGAGGAGTGTCCTCTGGGAAATGCAATCATTTCTCACATAGGCTGAGGCAGCTGCACCCACACCCTGCTGCCTCTGTTCCCAGCAAAGGCCTGTTCTGCCCCCTGCCTCTAGCTGAGGTTGCTTTTTAGCTTCTAAACCATTTTGTGATATAAAAGGTTAGAGTAATAATAGCTTCAACTTATTTAATTCTGAATGCTAAGCAGTAGCATTGACAAATTTTTTTTCTTTGAACCCTCAGCACCACTCTGCAAGGCAGATACTAAAAGCCCCACTATGAAAGTGGAAGAAAACGAGGCTCAGAGAGGTGAAGGGACTAAGTGCAAGGAACGTTTCAAGCCACATTTCTTTGCAGGGATCACTCTTTCCATTTGGAAAATATGGTGCTTAATTATCCTTCTTCCCTGCTGAGGAGAAAGGACAGTATCTTCCTCACCCCTGGATCCCCAGGGAGCAGCGAGCTCTGAAGTGCTGACATGAATGACGTGAGGATTTCTGAATTCACTTCCTACACCTCATTCCTCATCCAGATGGTGGTTCTATGGCCAGGTCTGGCCTTTCCTGCTCTTCACAGTATCCCTGTGGTCAGAAGAGGGTCTGACAAGTAGGAGATACTCAGCAACATCTGCTGACTGGACAAATAAAGCTCATTCCAGAAAGGTCTACCACAGCATTGTACAGTAGTACTTTTGATGTGATGGAAACATCCTGTATCTGTGCTGTGCAATATAGTAGCTACTAGACACACATGGCTATTGAGTACTGGAAACATGGCTACTGTGGCTAAGGAAAATTTTTATTTAACTTTCATGCATTTAAATATCCATGGCTACATGTGGCTAGTGACTAGCACACTGCTCAGCAGAGGTCTAACTCTCCTAATTTCTAACAGTGCACTGTCCTTTGCTGATGGTGCCCCAGGCCTCCGCTCCTGTGCAACTCTACTTCTGTATGAACACCTCGCCATACACAGCGGGGGGGCTAAGACTGCTGCTTCCAAGATGCTTAGTTAAGGAGCAAAGGGAGAAACCAAATGAATGTCAAACAAGCATGATTCATGCTGAAGGCACAATTTTTGGATTACAGCAAAAGCAGGTAGAAAACAACGATGTCATTCACTGGTTAATTTCTCTTCATTGACATAAATGAGTCACAAGAACAAATGCCACCCCCCCCTCCTTCCTAACCATCATAAACTACCACAATAAAGAGTAACACAAGGTCAAAAAGAAAACAAAGAATAATTTTGTTACCAAACTTATTGGTTATCAAAAAATGTTAGTCATGGTTACTTAGGTGCCAAGTAAAAGCAGAAAAGATGAATTAATATCTAAGTCAGTTTTCTAGAAAATGTCCAAATGTACGAGTAGCATATATCAAAATAAAAGACTAGAAGGTCTCCTTTAAGAAAAGTGTTATTTAATTCACGTGCAGCCCTATTCCGTTTGGCAGGAAGATTTGTCAGGGTGATTTTATAAAAGCAAACATAACTTATAGGCCTATGGTGCCAAGCACTAAGAGCCGATGTTCAGAGCCATAACTCTCTTTTCCAGGCATTTGGCGGGCTCCTCCAGACTCTAACCTGGCTGACTCTGCCTCCAGCACATCCCTTTGAGCTTCTAACCTCAGAAACAACAGGATCAATGCAATGGCTGGCAGAGCATTTGTCCTCTTCCCTAAACAAGTGTATCCACTAATCAGGGCTGGTCCTAGCCCTGGTAAAACCAGTTAACCTTGTGATAAGGGCAGGGAAGGGTGACCTCTTCTACTCCTCCTAGCCTGCCCCAAAGGCTGCAGCTAGAAGGCATTCCCATGGGCAAATGGCCAAAGGAAGCAAAGATACAGAGAGAGTTTGTAGCGAATATAAATGGTCAACATGCCACACACCAGAGACTTTGCCCTAAGGAGTTAGAAACTATGTCATTACCTCCATCACTTACAAAGCTTCAAATCTCATTTTTTCTTGCTAATTTTCCTGAGTTCTGTACAGATTCTAGTTATCAGCCCTTTATTGGATGTGTAGCATGTGAATATTTTCTCCCATTCTGTAGGTTGTCTGTTTGCTCTCAAGATAGTTTCCTTGGCTGTACAGAAGCTTTTTAATTTGATCAAGTCCCATTTATTTACTTTTGTTGTTGCTGTGATTACCTTTGGGGTCTTCTTCATAAATTCTATCCCTAGGCCAATATCTGTAAGAGTTTTTCCAACATTTTCTTCTAGAATTCTTAATGTTTCATGCCTTAGGTTTAAGTCTGTTATCCACTGTGAGTTGATTTTTGTGAGAGGTGAGAGGTGCAGATACTGTTTCAGTCTTCTACATGTGACTATCCAATTTTCTCAGCACCATTTATTGAATAAGGATTCTTTTCCCCAGTGCAATGGTGATATAGCACCTCTTATATTATCTTGGATAAAGCTGGAACCCATTCTACTAAGTATCACAAGATTAGAAAAACAAGCACCACATGTACTCATCATCAAATTGGTATTAACTGATCAACACTTAAGTGCACATACAGTATAGTAAGTAGTAACATTCATCAGGTGTTAGGCAGGTGGGGGGGGGAGACAGGATGGGTATATTCACACCTAATGGGTGTGGTGTGCACCGTCTGGGGGATGGACACGCTTGAAGCTCTGCTCCAATCAGAGCAAAGGCAATATATGCAACCTAAACATGTACCTAAATATGTAACCTAACTATGTAACCTAATTATATACCCCCATAATATGCTGAAATTACAAAAAAAAACAAAGCTTCAAATCTGCAAACATCAAACTCCATGTCTTAGGTATCACGCTAATATTTAATTACACATGAAAGAGGGAACCTTCCATTAGGCCCTCACATCGGCCAATGTATAAACTCACTGAAGAATAAACTATGGAGGACAGCACGGTTTGGGGCATGGCTCATACAGCTTTGGTAATCAACGGGCAGTCAGTAGAGGTATGCTCTGCTATACATTCATCACTGTGCCTTAAGTGATGCTAGGTGCTAAGTTTTCGACATGGGCACACTCTTTTCCATTTCCTGCCTCTATTTGTGGCATGGACACCAAAGCATAAGCAGCAACCTAGAAACTGGCTTTATGTTGTACCAGGTATGAGATTCTCCAAGCAGAGAATGGGGCCAAGGGTGGGGTATGGGAGAATGCACCCCAGAGGCAGGCAGCAAGGTGGGGCACTATCCTGCCCCACATTGTCACTAGTAGCCACTAGCCACAGGTGGCTATTTAAATTTAAGCTTAATACAATTAAAGAAAATTAAATGTTAAGTTTCATGGTCTCACTAACTGCATTTAGAGTGCTATCCGTCACAAGTGCCTAGTGGCTAAAGGACTGGACAGTGAGCTACAGGATACTTCCAACATCGCAAAAAATTCTGTTGAACAGTGCTGGTCTAGGTAGTAATAGTTTTAAAACAATAATAAAACTGCCTAAAAGTCATTCTGGTTTTTATTGTCAACATGCACTGGCATTTTTAAACAATGTTGGTGATAAAATACTCCTCTCACACCCCACCTTGGCCCTCTCCATATGTCACTGTCCAAACAAATGTGCCTTGATATCAATCAAGGAAAACTTTAAAACAGGAGCAAACTAAAATGTCAGGGGCATCACTGCTCAAATGAATGCTAAATATTAAAAAAAAAAAAAAAAGACTAATGTGCATTTCACTCTCTTTTTCTTTCTCCAACAGAGGTACTCGTAAGAAAAGACTACAGTTGATTCTGTGAAAATCTGGAGAGAAAACTGATAAAAGAATTTAAAATTACCAAACTGCATCTACCCATTAAAAATGTCACATAACATACATACAAAAGGGGGTGGGGGTAACACCCCAGTCTTCACCTAGCAAATGCACCAGCTCTTACAGGAGAGAAAAGGCAATTCTGACCTCAGGGCTCTCATTCTGGTAAGGTCCACTTCTCAAATGCAGGCCTAAAATAGAACCCAGAGTCTTTCTTCCAGATAAGACTGGAAAAACGGGGCCATGGAGAGCTGTTCAGCTCTCTATTACAGTCTATGCATTAAACATTAACATGGCTACAGTCTTCTTCTTAGCAGAAGTATTAAAAATGCACACAATGTTTCTAATTTCAATTCCCATCATGGTCCGCAATGCTTTCAGAGGGTTCTGAATTTTTGATTTCCCATTTGGTCATGCCCTCCTGGCCGCTGGTGGCTCCATCTAATACATGCACAGCTTCCCCAAACGCCACCGCCCACCCCAATGAATTAGGCATTGGGGCAAGGACTTCGTGCTCCCCACTCAGTGCTCTGCAGGCATTTCCACCCAGGCACATGGGTTACCTGAGGAAGCATCACTTTCCTAAGGAAATCTTTGCTCAGGTCACTTCTGTGAATGTTTCATAGCCAAGAAAAAAAAACAGCCACTAGAAGATAAAATGACAACAGACAACAAAAATAACACTCAACTACTTAGTATAGTAAGGTAGACTATTCCAGGTAGGCACCCTTCCAGTTACCCAAAAGGTAATTGTTCATGCTCCAAAGTGTATTTAACTATGTCAAAAGCCAATGATCTATTCCTCTGACCCTATATAAGAATACCCCAGAGCCACAAACTGGTAGGAACATTTAAATGGTCATTTTGACGAACTGATGAAGTATGGATTAGTGTGAGAATGAGAGACTTCTGGGAGCCCCAGTCATAGGGGGATCCCTACACTTTTGCAGGCCTTTCCAGACAGGAACTGGACCAGGTTCTCACGGTGAAGAGCTGAGAAGATCCCCTTGTGATTCTGGTAGAATGAGGGAAGAGGAATCTTTGAGAAATACACCCAGACGCTTCTCCAAGTAGGCTCGTAACAGAGCCTACTCTCCAAGGAAATGGGCTTTGCAGAGCCTCATCTGGGCTTTAAAAATGAATTCCTCCTACTCTGGCCCTCTCCAAACTACCTAAGCAGGGAAAAAAAAAAAAAAAAGAGGTCAGGGCTTTGATAAAATAGGTTGGGAATGCTACAGCAGGGAAGGGAGCAGGAGATTGTTGTCATCATCTACCACGGGAACCAAGCAAGAGGCACGGTGCCTAGTCAGGTTGTTCAAATTTTGGAGTATGCATGTCCCACCTCTGGGAATACTGCTAGCTCCCAACCATAAAGCTATACCAAAAAAGGTAACATTTGAATGGGAGATTGAACACCATCATGCGGTGTCTGACCTGCAAAAAGCAGTGGCTCAGTCAATGCCTTTGGGCCTATGATCCACATTCAGATATGATTTTGGAAGTGCCTTCAATCTGCACATACACAGACCGAAGCTTATGGCAAAAGCCTATCAATGCCACCAGCAACAACCACTGGAATTTTAGATCCAAAAATTTGTAGACATGGTGGTACAGGTACCATATAACAGGATTCCCAATTCCTCCCTCCCATCCCTTGTGACATTGCTATCCTTTGTTTTTCTTATCCATAGGCTATAATCACCAGGACATCACTACTATGATTGGTTTAAACACACAGTTAACTTTTGAATCAATTAAGGAAACAAAAGGTTTTATTTTACCTTCAATTATCCTTCTCTGATGTGCTTCTAGTCTTCGTGTAGATCCAAGTTTCTAACCTGTATCACTTTCCCTCTACCTGAAGAGTTTCTTTTAACATTTCTTGCAGGACAAATCTGCTGGCTATGAACTCCCTCAGTTTTTGTCTGAGAAGGCTTTTATTTCTCATTCCCTCTTAAAGGATAGCATCACTGGATTCGGAGCTCTAAATTGGTGGGGTTTTTCTTTCAACACTGGAAATATTTTCCTGTATTCTCTTTTTGCTTACATGGTTTCTGACAAAAAGCCTGCTCTAATTCCCCTCCCTCTTCTTCTCTAGGTAACAATGTTTCATTTACATACTGAAAAACTTCCCAGAATAACATCCTCTCGGAAAAAAACGCTCCCCATGGATCCCATAAAATTTCCACTGAGGTAAATCTGAATGATATATGCAATCCAGACAAAGTAATGATGGCTCAAGTAGATGGCATCTTGTCTTAAAAAGTGTCTGTGAATGGCCTCATCTGATTTTCACATTATAATGCTTAAAATAATTGCATACCTCGTCAGCAAACCAGATTGTAAATGAATCCAATTGCTTACAAAATGCCCCAAATTGACAGACAGCTCAGCATGCCCAGCTGGCATCTGACCCAGAGATGACAGACGCCCATCTACCATCAGAAGTCTCCTGCATGGGGGTGTGTGGCTCAGTACTTACGACCACTTAACTTCTGGCTAACTGAAATAAATAACTCCTAACCACCCGCCAGGCCTTAAAAAAAAAAAAATCACTGAGATAAAGACTGTAGAACACCTACTTCTTGCAACTGGTTATTTGTCGACTTTATAGAAAAGGACTGGTTAAAAACTATTATGAGTCCAATTAACTGTTGATATACATTTAAAACAGAAGCCTGGCTACGGTGGCTTCTGGGAATAAGAAACCAACTAGAACACTTTTATTGTGCACAAAATTGTCCTTGTGATACAGATAAACTCACTTATTTAGGGAACCATTTTAAAATGTCACCACCAAAGTTTACCATCGTCCACTCTGAACTGGGTTCACTTTGTACATCTGACCTCCTGCAGTATGGGCTCCCCTGTTCAAGGTCGCCTTCTCTCAGACTGCAGTAAGAAAGCAGCTGTGTGGCTGCTCTGCTGTCTCCCTTCAACAGGAACCCTGAGGACTTGGTGTGCACACAGGAGTGGGCAGCCCACATTTAATCAGGAGCCCAGCCTCCAGAGGCCGTGATGCCAGGGACTTCAATTAGCCACAACTTGGTGAGGGGCCATGCTATGACAAAATTAAGGTCAGAAGTGGGTGCTCAGTAATAAAATTAGTGATTTCTTAATCTGCATGATGACGTTAGAAAAGAGTTCTCACCAGTGAAATTAATGGTATTTGTGCAATGTAGACTGGCTACAATATTTGAGGCACACTCCCCACCCCTGCATAAACAGGGTACATGCCTAGGGAAAGTGCCCAAGGTTTGATTCCCATGCTATACATACCAATCCCAAATCAGGGACGTCTGAGGGCCTAATGCAGACCCTGCAGGTTAATAGCCCCTGCTCCCAAGTCTAGACGATGTGGCATCTGTTAAGCTAACAGAACAGGTTGTAGGAACCATTTTTGCCTCCTTGTTAATGCATGTCTCTTTGATAAATCCCATAGAGTAGAATTTAGTAAAATACTTCCTTTCATCACATATGGCAACGAGGTTGTGGGGGACTAGCTAACCTTCACCCACTTCAAACATTCTGGCAATGATGATTACCTATAAAAAGAATCTAAGAGTTGTATATGGCCAAGTTGATTAGGTCAGTTCTCAGCAGCAGTTTATCTATTCTTCCTCCTAACAATCAGACAGGTAGGTCAGTGCTACATATAAATTATATGAGAGAGGGTAATTATTTAAAATTTCATTTTTAGTATCTGTTCTTCAAAAAAGTATCTCAAGTTCCAAGACTCCTTCGAAAATCAGAGACACTAGTGGCAAATTGAAATCACTACCGTAGTTTGGATGTATGTCATGAAGATCCCCACATATAAGGTAGGAGAGAACAAAGTTCATATGTTTTATAAGGGAACCTTTTTCCACATCATGAATAAATAAGCACCTGATGCTCTTGATAATGGTGACTGCCCAACAGCACTAACCACAGTATTATTCCCATAGCAACGGTTGTCAGGCCAACAGGACTTTTCAGATGCAATCAAAGAAAAGGTAAATCAGGAAACGTTTTCACAACCTAAACTCACAGGCCTGTATAAGGATGTGGCTCATTCTGGGTGTAACTCTGAATACTACAGAAATGTCAAATTTGCTATCAACGAGTACGCACTGACTTAAAGCCTGAGGTCTCACTAGTTTTCCTTCTACTCCCCGTAAGCCATCTTATGGATGAGCAACAAAACATGGAGAAAGGAGCTCCCCTAGAAAGCCAAGGTCCAGGACAGTGAAGAGAAGACCTGTGTGTGGACAAGTTTACTGATTCCAAGCCTAAGATATACTGAGAAGAAAATCAATTCTCTATCAAGAAACCTGGGGTGAGCAGCGGAGGGAGGAAAGAACGTAGTGCCGGAAATGCAAGAGGAAAGAAGGAGTGGTGACAAGGGGCTGAACAGGAAGGGGAGGACGAGGGAGGAAAGGAATACGGGAACAAAAAGGTAAAATGCCGCTTTCCCGGAAAGTAAACTCCACCTGGACAACTTCACCTCAACACCTTGCATTTCGATAATGTCCATTTTAAATCCTAAAAGTTTATTTCTGACATACTTTTCAGATCTCCTCTTTCAGAAAAGATCACAGTTACAATATGGTCTCACCTGCAATCAAGTTTCAAAACACAAACCTCTGTGAAATATATTGTAATGAGTTTCCAGAAAAGGACAAGTGTCAGAACTTAAGGGATACTACTTCTCAAATGAGACGTGGGGGGAAATGAGGCAGTGGATTAACCTAGAAAGACACAAGTTCCAAAGAAAGAACAACTTGTGGACAGTAAAGGTAGATTACCAGCACCCAGAAGGCTCTTAAAATTAGCTCTATCTCCTCCCACCCAGGTGACTGGGTTTGGCGTACCTGCAAACAGAATGTCAAGGTGGCCCCAGGCCTTCTCAAGATGCCCAGCAACCTGAGGCTATCCACGCCAGGGCCCTCCAATACACAAGCAGTTCCCTTTCTTTCTCTTGTTTGCTGTCCAACCTGACCCTGCTGCCATTTAGAGCACATTTTGGTTTCAAATTCTTTTCTAAGCCTTTCTTGTGTGTTTCTATCGGGCTCTCCTACCATCTCAAAAGTCTCAGAGAAACCTGCATTTATAATTTGTCCCACAAGAGACCAGAGAATCAAGGAGTGTGGTGTTTTTGAAGTGAGCCCTTCTTTTTGCTCTCACTGAGCACATTTAAGAAGATCACACTTGTGTATCCACTGAGGAGATTTGCGGTTTAATTTTTACTTATTTTTTATTTTTTTGAGGCTTCATTTTTAAAAAGAAGCAACTCCATTTCTTAAATTACTGCTGAAGACTTCAGTAGAGTGAACATTCCTGAACTTCATCTTAGTTTGTAGACATATTTGGATATGAGTTTGGTGAAGTCCCAAGGAAGGAGAGGAAGGTAAGAGGGAATTCTGGGCCTATTTCAGCTCCGATGGCCTCTCTGTCCCCCACTCTCAACATTAGTAAAATTGAAGCAGCTTTCCTTTGAGATGGGGGGGAAATTTAACAAAACAGCATCTGTGGTAGGTTCTGAACACTCTGGAAAGTAAAGCACTTTCATTAATTGGTATTTGCTGAACACCCAAGGCGAGGTTCATAGGCCTTATGAAAAGTACCCGTTGGGTGCAGATTCCTACCACAGGCGACATCAGAGCAAAGGATTCTGCTCAGCACAGGATGGGCATCAGAGCACGCCAGCCAGCTTCAACAACCTCCCCCAATTCTGTGTCCAGTATTCTTTTTTTTTTTTTGAGACAGAGTCTCACTCTGTTGCCCGGGTTAGAGTGAGTGCCGTGGTGTCAGCCTAACTCACAGCAACCTCAAACTCCTGGGCTCAAATGATCCTTTTGTCTCAGCCTCCCAAGTAGCTGGGACTACAGGCATACGCCACCATGCTTGGCTCATTTATTGTATATATTTTTTAGTTGGCCAATTAATTTCTTTCTATTTATAGTAGAGACGGGGTCTCGCTCTTGCTCAGGCTGGTTTCGAACTCCTTGAGCGATCCACCCGCCTCGGCCTCCCAGAGTGCTAGGATTACAGGCGTGAGCCACCACGCCCAGCCTGTGTCCAGTATTCTTAAGTGATAGAAAACAACTCTGGGAGGAGAAAGAAAAACCAGCAGAATAAATGAAGAACATCTCTTCAAGGAAATGCTCGATAAATAAACAACTCAGAGCTGTGCAGAGACAACATGGACTCTTCAGCAACAAGTTCAACAGTCAGGGCCCTAGTCCACAAAAAAATATGACATGTTATCATCTACTCAATGGAAAAAGTTGTGTGTATGTTTATAGAAACAACGCACTGAAACCTCAAGTCATTTAAAATGCACATGGGCTGTTAAGGGTTGTAAAGCTCTTGAATGCAGACAGAGAAAACAAAAGCCCCAAATAAGAAAATATTTACTTGTTTATAAAGTTCACATGTAAGAGAAAGTTTTAAGCTATACATTATTTATAACTGTGATTAACTACTTTGTTATCCGAATGATGTATATGAAATGCCTGCTTCTTTTCTTTGGGGCAAGGGGTGCAGTTAGTAAAAATAAAAGCAAGAGAATTGTTTGGCAAGTAGGAGCTAGGAGCTGAGTAAATGTTAGTTTCCTTTTCCTTCCCTTTTCTGCCCTTCTGGGGGGCCTGAGATGGAATTATTCAAAGGGTGAATGAGAATTTGTCCAGTGCACACATAATGTGAGACACTAGGCTAGGATCCACAGGCCTGCCCATCACTGAACCCCACGTTAACCAGCAGCACAGAACTGAGAACAGATATGACCAAAATCCTAATAAGCAGCGGCAGTCAGTGAACACAGGCAGGACATCTTTCATCTTGAACACTCTGAAGACAAATCAATCGTGTGGGGATGAGCAACCCCTGTGCCTCTGCTCCCTGTTCTTGCCTGTTTTGCTGCTCAGCAGAACCTTCAGATTTCATGTAGGCAGAGAGAAATGAGGGTTGAAACATAAAACAGTCAATTTTCCAATTTACTGGCTACAATACGGGGTGGAGAAAACAGCTTCTTGCAGGGGAAGCTGCTTGGGTTTCTGCTTGAATTGTCTGGCAGTTGCAATTCAATCTGGACTAACTCCCTACCCCCTCTCCACCACTCCCACCCAATTTCTTTGGGAAATTAGGAATTTTTATAAAAATTAGGCATACTCCAGATAAACAAAATTGCTATATCATCCATTTTTTTAATCTATCAAATCGGCAAAGATTCACAACCATGGGCTGAGTCCAAGGTGGATAACAGGCACCTGCGAACTCTGCCAGTTACAGGTAAACTGTACAAACACGGCGGGGGGCTCTTGCTAAACAGTGTCATAGCTTGAACATGTACATATTCTTTGCCCCAGCATTATAGGTCTGGGGATTTATGCCAAGAATCAATCTGAGCTATATAGCAGGACTTAGTACAGATTACAATTCACCAAAGCACTGCTCCCTAAGAGGAAAAGTTAGTATATAACTCAAATGTCCAGTACTGGTGAATCCAATAAATAAACCATGATACACCTTATGGCAGACTAGTAGGCTGTCATTAAAATTGAGGCCAGAAAAGATTATTTCAAGGTATAGAAAAATGTTCACGATATTATGAGTGGAAAAATTAGGTTATAAAACAGTACAGTGTAATCCCATTTTATAAATATACACATAGGTATAGATAGGTATATGTGCTATTATAGGAAAAAAGGACAACATAAAAAAAGACTAAAAGCATTTTGGTGCTGTGAAGGGTAGAATTAAAGTGATTTTATTTTCTGCTTTGTAAAAACAAGATGAAATGTTTAAATCACTGATTCAGAGAGAACAAAGTTTGAATAAAATGCTTCTCCCATGCACTCAGCAAGGATGAAGCTTTTCTCTGTTATGCCTAAGCAACCACCTCTGCAAGCTCTCCAGAATCTAACTCACGGTACAGCATCTGCGCTCAGTAAGCATTTTGTTAATCTTCAACTTTATGAAGGAATGACAAGATGATTTACTAACCAAAGGTTTGTGTGCAACCGTGTGGCAGCCAGCCTTCAAGATGGTCCCTAGTGATTCTTGCCTCCTGGTATTCTTGACCTTGTGTAGTCACAATAAATAGAGTTGACCTGTATAACCAACAGGATATTGCAGAAATGACAGTGTGTGACTTCTGGGGCCAGGTCTCTTGGGGAAACCAGCTACCATGTTGTGAGGACATCTGAGCAGTCTGTGGAAAAGTCCACGTGGCAAGAAACTGAGGCCTCCTGCCTACAGCCAGTACCAGTCCGCCAGCCTCTGGAGCGGGTCACTTTGGAAATAGGTCCTCGTGTCTGTTGAACTTTCAGTGGGCTGCAGCGCCAGCCAACAGCTCAACTGTAATCTCATGAGACACCTCTGGCCATGAAAAACATCCAGCTCAACAGTCCAAATTCCCTGACCCACAGAAACTGTGTGAAAATGTTTATTGTTGTGCTGAGTTTGGGGGTAATCTGCTACACAGCACTAGATAACTAACAAAAACGGTGTGACTTAAAGGATAGACCCAAGCGACTCACAGAATTTACTTCCCAGCACAGCCACAGGAGAATGCCCAGAGGTCTCTTCACAGGCACCATGCTGCTCTGTCGGGGGCCCCACAGGAGCAACAGCAGGGACACATTTCTGTCACCACAGTCCAGGGCTCTTCTGTGACACCCAGGAGGCCCGCTGACTTCCAATACTGCTTGGTGAACACTCTAATTGGGGCAGTGGAAGAGGGGAACCAACTCCCCCAGCGGAGGCAGCATCTGACCTTGTCAACAGAGGCACTCAGAATCAATCTAGGGTCACAAAGTCACACGTGGCCCCAAATTGGAGGCAGACCCATAAAATATACAACCTTCCACAAAGTAACACTTGAAATTGTGCCTGCTGCCCAGCAATTCCTTTGATATACTTTTAAATTCATTTGGACTTTTTGATATTTGTTCTTAAAGTCTTCTCCAAGTAAAATTATTTTTAACTCTCAATATATGACCATATTTTCAGTGACTTGAGTTAACTGCCTCCCTAAGGAACTACAAGCAGTTTGTAATTTAAACAGCATTTTTTCCATTCCCCACTCTACCCTTTCCTCTTCTTTTTTTTTTTTTTCATCATAAACTTTTGGTAATGATCTCAGGGTTGTCAGTTAGTTTAAACACTGCAAGCACACAATGAAAATCAAGACAGCCAGGCTTCCAAATCAATAAAATTATTATTGCTCAGAATATTTCAATTTTAACAGTCTCTATATACATTCATATCATCAAATCTAGTTAGTAAATTGGAAAAACATCACCAAAGTAGGATAGAAGTAACTCTGATATAAATCCACATAGAAATATAGAAATTTAGCAAGCAATTACAGGAAAAAATTTATTCCTGAGAAATTTAATTTGATAATTTAAAAAGGGAAATTAGGCATCTTCTCCCTTTTATTACCAATAATTTTTGAAGAGGTGATTCTGAAATGGTTTGTAACAAAATAGAAAAATATAATAAATTACTGTTTTTAAATTGTGAATTCTAGATAGAAAAATAATGTAAGGGTTTATTCCATTTTGGGTGTAAGCATTTTTTATGGAGACAAACTAATCAGATGAATGTTGCCAGGGTGGTTTAGTGAATGCTTGGCTGAAAAATACTCTAGTTCCAGGCACCTGTAAAACTAGCCCTCTGACCACTGCTAGAAAGACTTCTGTGCTCCTTTTCCCAGACATAAACTAGAGATGCCATTTTTCTTCTCCCATAAGGGTGAAGTTTTTAGTGTCATTTTAGATGTGAACAGGCTATAAAGAGTTAAAGCTCTTTTGAAGATGAGTTACAGTATTTCAAAGAAATCACACTTTTATCTTTCTAATCAAGTGGGATAGACACTATTCTAAAAAGGTCAAGAACCATAAACTTGACAAACAAAATTTTCATCACTCTAGACATTTCCCTTTTATATTATATAAGAATAGGAACCTGGTAAGAATTAAGTCCTTCCCATTCTCTCTCCAAATAATATGCAAAAATGAATAACAGTCACAAAAGAAAATATAGTTCACAGATACATCTACCATGTGTTTTGACTTGTTGCATTTTTCATATCAGAAAAGGTTAAACATTTTATTGACCATAAAGTGTTTAGGTAGATACAAAATAGAAGGAAAAAAAATTGACTAGTTGATCTCAAATGGTTTAAGGCATCAAATGAAAACAAAAAGTCACACTACATCCAAGAAAACATCAGAATTTCAACTTAGGACTTGAACATACTGGACAGATTAAATAGCTAGGCTATCAATTAACAGTCACAGATGATAATAAGACCATAGAAACCAAATGGCTCTCCCATCAATGAGCTACTCCCTATGTACAAATGACATTATACATGGTCACTTAACTCTTTCTGCAATTCATTAATTCAACAGTCACAGAGCACTTGTTATGAAACCAAACAGCACCATGCTCAGTACTTGCCATAGAAAGAACAAGGCAAGGCCAGGCGTGGTGGCTCACACCTGTAATCCTAGCACTCTGGGAGGCCGAGGCAGGAGGATCACTCAAAGTCAGGAGTTCAAAACCAGCCTGAGCAAGAGCGAGACTCCGTCTCCACTAAAAATAGAAAGAAATTAATTGGCCAACTAAAAACATATAGAAAAAGTTAGCCAGGCATGGTGGCACATGCCTGTAGTCCCAGCTACTTGGGAGGCTGAGGCAGAAGGATTGCTTCAGCCCAGGAGTTTGAGGTTGCTGTGAGCTAGGCTGACGCCACGGCACTCTAGCCCGGGCAACAGAGTGAGACTCTGTCTAAAAAAAAAAAAAAAGAAAGAAAGAAAGAACAAGGCA
>CAUYRT010103256.1:0-11059 GCA_963574885.1 Lepilemur ruficaudatus
TCTATATATTTTTAGTTGGCCAATTAATTTCTTTCTGTTTTTAGTAGAGACGGGGTCTCACTCTTGCTCAGGCTGGTTTCGAACTCCTGACCTTGAGCGATCCGCCCGCCTCGGCCTCCCAGAGTGCTAGGATTACAGGCGCGAGCCACCGCGCCTGGCCATGGACCCTTATTTTATAATATACATAAAAATTAACTCAAAATAGGTCAAAGACCTAAACTTAGTAGCTAAAACTATAAAACTCATAAAAGAAAATATAGGGGAAAATCTTCATGACCTTAGATTTCTTAAATAGGACACCAAAAGTTCAGGCCACACATGCGAAAAAAAATTGGATTGCATCAATATTAAAAACTTTTGTGCATCGAAGGACACTATCAAGAGAGTTAAAAGAAAATTCACAGGATGGAAGAAAATATTTGCAAATCATGTATCTGATAAGGGGCTAATATCCAGAATACATAAAGAACTCCTACAACTCAACAACAGAAAAAACCAAGCAACTCAATTAAAAAATGGGTAAAGGACTTGAATAGACATTTCTCCAAAGATGATATACAAATGGTTAGTGAGCACGTGAAAAGATGCTCAAGATTATTAGTCACTAAGAAAAAGCCTCCCAAGTAGCTGGGACTAACAAAACACACTATTGTGCCTGGCTAATTTTTAAATTTTTTTGTAGAGATGGGGTCTTGCTATATTGCCCAGGCTATTCTTCAACTCCTGGTCTCAAGAGTTCTTCCAGCCTCAGCCTCCCAAACTGCTGGGATTATGTTAGATATATTAATATTTTACCACAATGAACACACACACACAAGAACAATGCATATTTCATTTAAAAAGGCACACATTAAACCAGTGTAACACTTGCCTTTCTATGTGTGTGTTGTGCGTGTGTGTAGGTCAGAGCGGGTGGTGGGGATAAACAGGAATAGAAAACATAAGTATGTAAAATCAGGGCAGCCCGCACCAGCGGTGGCAACATGCCATGAACAGAGAAGGGTGCCTAACTCAGCCCTTCGGATCTGCCGTCTAAGAAACAGACAAACACACCCTGGAGAACAGAATAGTAGCTCATGAAGGGCTAAGATACCAGTTCACAAAATGGGCATATAGATATCCATTGTACTATTCTTTTTTTAAAACTCATATTTTGATAGGCTTGGGGTACAAGTGGTTTTTGATTACGTGGATGAATCGGACAGTGGTGCTGTCTGGGTTTATAGTGCACTCAGCCGAGCATTGCACGTTGCACCCGACAGGCAGTTTTTCTTCCCCCATCCCCCAGCCACCCTCCCTGCTTCTGCGTCTCCAGTGTTCGTCGTACCACTCTGTCTGCCCCTGTGCACCCACAGCTTAGCTCCCACTTATCAGTGGGAACGTGATTTGGTCCACTGTACTACTCTTTTTGGCTTACGGTTTGAATATGTTTCATAATAAATATTAAAACAGTCAATTGCCAGGGCTGGAGTTTATGGAGGTCAGGAAGGCCAGGTGGCTGGGGGTCGGGGACTGACGTGCACCTATTCCATCACTCTGTGTATTCAGACTGCGTGTTGAAGACGCCCATCCAGTTACCTATCAGTACAATGGGCTGTATGCTTGGAGTAGCGCATTTCGCTTTCACGTGGTCCTGCTCTGTTTTCTTCAGAGACTGTGGCCGGGAGCCCATCCAGAAAGTCCACAGTGAATGGTGGGGCACTGGGTGAATAAGGGGCTTGGGTGCTCAAAGGGGCACGGGGCCCCGTGGGCCGAACCTCTCCAGCTGGGCTTCAAGGAGGGGGTGGTGACAGAGCACACACTGGCCTTGAAGGGAGCATGTGAAGTGGACAGGTAGAGAGGAGGAGAGAGCAGAACATGAGTAAAACACCTGTTGTAAAATACCTGCCATAAAAATCACAGATGTGGACGAAGGGAGGGGAGGAGAGAAGGAAAGCAGAGAGGGGTGTGGTCCCCAGAGCATCCCCAACCAGGTCCACTGATGCAGTCATTCATTCATTCACTTGTTTATTCTTCAACAATGCATGTATTGGATCCCTGCCACATGCCAGACCCTGTGCTGGGGACTAAGGATGCTGCAGTACGCAGGACAGGCGGGGCTCCTGTCCTCATGGAGCTGACGTATACCGGTGCAAACAGATGTTACAAATAAATCATACGAAATGAAATAATCTCTGGTGGCGACCAGTGCGGGGAGGAAAGCCACAGGGTGCAGCAGAGGCCAGCTTGTTAGGAGGTGGCCAGGAAGTCCCTTTCAGGCCTGGAGGACGAGAGGGGTCTGCCTGGCGAGGGGAGGGGAGGACAGGCAGGCAGAGGGAGCAGGCAGTTCCCCTCGGGTGTGGGAGCACTTCGGAGGTGGAGAATGCGGCTGGCAGCGTCAGGTGCTTCTGCCCAGAGACACTGCATCCCTTTTCTTTGTCTTGACTTTCCTTCCAGAAAGGCCCTCAGGAGTCATTCGGTCTGT
This sequence comes from Lepilemur ruficaudatus, assembly GCA_963574885.1. NCBI lineage: Eukaryota > Metazoa > Chordata > Mammalia > Primates > Lepilemuridae > Lepilemur > Lepilemur ruficaudatus. The sequence goes on from CAUYRT010103256.1 coordinate 2,465, forward strand.
GACACAAACTTGAAAACGGAGCCCCCGGGAGGAGCTTTCTGAAGGTCACAGCTCACCCCTGGGGGAACCCGGTTCTCCTGACCCCATTGGGATTCTTTCCTTCTTCCTTCTTTGAGATGGGGACTTGTCTCACCTGGCCATGCCTGGAGAGAACTGGGCAAGCGGCAGCTGGGACAAACGTGGGGGCTCTGGCTTCCCACGTGCATTGGGAGATGAGACACTGCAGCCCGTGGACTCAGTATTTGGGGACAGCTTGGGCCATTTTGCCTAGATAAAAACACAGGATGCACACATCTTCTGGGAGTATATTTAAACCACGACAAGGAGGATTTTTTCCACTTTGGGTCTGAAAAGACTTGAGGTTTGGGAGACGGGCAGGAGAGCTGTCTTCACAGAGCACAAAGGCTCCCTGGGGACGAGGAGCAGCAGACTGGAGAAGTCCTGAGGGGTGGAAGCGGGTCACCACTGGGTGCACGTTTTTGGAAGACAGGCTTCAGCCCCGCACCGCAACGCTCACTGTGACTCCTCACTGTGTCAGCGGTGGAGGCTGTGGCCGGAGTACTCAGGAAACTAAATGGCCCGCCATTAGGGAGATGCCTGGGGAAGATGGGAAGATGAACTTGTAGGAATTTGCCAACTTGTAGGGAAAGACTCTACAGGTTAGTGACTCAGGATCCAACCGTAGAGATGATGAAGTAACAGTAACTACCAAATATTAGTAGAATTCATAACTGAGTTAAACGATCCCTTCAGCTCCCGTGCTCTATGGTCTTCGGTTGCGTGGTTGGCTCCTGAAGGCGAATTACTGGGCACACGGATCCGAGGGCTCCCGCTGTGTCGCAGTCCTGTTTGTTACAGGGAAGGAGCCTGGCTGCAGGTGACAGCCTCACACATGGCTCTTCACATCAGCAAACATTTACTGAGCACTCACTGTGTTCTGGGCTGAGCTAGAGACACTTAATTCTCACAACAGCCCCGTGAGGAGGTTCTGTTAGCGCCTCTGACTACAATTTTGATGCTGTTCTTTGTTTTCAGTGTGAGGGGGCCTTTGAATTCTCCCCTGATGATTGGCGGGGATTTTCCTTTGCACAGGTAGCTCCGAGGTGAGGCTGAGCACAATCGGTGGCGGAAGAGAGGAACCTGCCATGTTCTCTGCAAGTGAGTCTTGGGGGAGAGCCGAGGAGGCGGAGGCTGTGTGAGGAAGGCGGCATTTGTGCGGGGTTGAGTGTGCGCATCCGTGTGTGTGTGTGCGTGTGTGTGCGTGCACACACCAGCACGTGCACACTGGCTGTGCCGCTCAGTGACACAGTCTCCGTTTCCAAAGATGAATTCCAGGCCACTCCAAACGCATCCAGAAATCATCCTGCTACTTGTTCTAGATTAAGTAGAAGGGACAAATAGCTACAGAAGGAATTGAGTTTTTTCCTTTCCAAACACTGGCCACAGCTATCAACACTGTGTTTTGAGTGCTGGGTGGAAGGGGGGGTCCACCGACCCTCTGTGACATCCTGTGTCTGCTTCCTTCCCTTCCTGGGCCAGAGCTCAGGCCCCACGGGGTGGATGCGCAAACCCGCAACCCCGGGGGGTTTCAGGGAGGGTCATCTGCCACATTTGGACAGAGCTTCAGCACGTTTCTGCTTGATTCTTTTGATCAAATTTTTGGAAATAGGGTCTTTTTGTTTTTTGTTCTTTACACCTGGGAACAAATCGCAGCTGAGGGGGAAAAAAGGCGTTGCTTAATGTTAAGCTCAGCGCTATTTTTCTAAGATTTGGTTCCCTAAAAAGTAGGATAAAATAAGTATCTGTTGACCACAACCAGGCTTTCTAATTAGCTCCCCAGCGCCCTACTCTTAAATTCAAACCACTTGTCTCCACATAAAATCTCCCGTCTGCTGTTAACACCCTTCTGAAGGGAGGGCCAGCCACCGCTGGCAGCCCCTGGCCTGTGGGCCGTGAGCCGCGGAAGGGGTGCGGCTGGGGAAGAGGTGTGTGCCGAGAGAGAGTGGGACCTCGGCCTTCTCTGTTGAGGTCGGAGATGTCATCTACGTGAGGAAACACTGGGGACACACACAGATGGGGACTCGACGGGCCTCAGGCCACTGCGGCTTTGACTCAGCCTGGTAGAAGGATGTCCAGTGCTCAGAGGGAAAAGAATTCATTTCCACATTCTTCTGCCCTGGACGCCCACTGGATGTTTATACATCCCTGGGAGAGGTTATCTCCGCTTGACTTGGGGCAGGCCCAACGTACGTGTGTGTGTGTGCATGTGTGTGGTAGGGACTCAGGGCTTCAGAAGAGGAGCCCCTGGGAATCCAGAGACCCACAGAATGGCCTTGGTGTTGCTGGCCCCTCTCCAGCCACCCCCCCCCAACAAATGGAAGAATCTTCTCTTGAGGATGTCGAGGTCTGGGGAGGCCTACATCTGCCCTTAACTAGTTGTGTGACCTTGAACAAGTCATTTCCCTGTTCTGGGGACACTTGCCTTTTGGCGATCTGATGTCAGAATGTCTTTCCAGAAAGTACAGGTTACATGGACAGATTCCAAATTTTTCTTCCACATTCAGGGGTTCCTAGACCCCTGGAAGTGCTTCTGAGGCCTCTAAGAGCTGTTGCCTTCATCTTACAGGTGTTTAAGGAGTGTTTGTGGACTGAATGAACGATCCCTTCTAGCTCCCGCTTTCCAAGAGCCTACGATTCTATGCATCCAAGTTTGACTCTGCGTAGGCATGTTCTGCAGACAGAAACACAGCTATGCGGGGAAGACACTTGTCTGCATGTTAGAAGCACCCACACACAGGCCTCCTGACTGCCGTTCCTTTGACGTACAGACGTTTATCGAGCACCTACTATGTGCTAGGCCCTGGGAACACGGTGGTGAGCAGGGCGGCCCCATCCCCACCCCATGGAGCACAAGGTCTAGCAGAGACCTGTGCCAGACCTGAGGGTGCAGCAAGGCACAGACACAGCCCTGCATCAGGGCCACACTGTGACTTTTGCGGGCCTTGGGCACTTTTGCCTTCATATGCCTCTTCCTCCATAGGAAAGTATTTGAAAATATTTACCACTGTGTTGTGAATCCTGATTGGATTTATTGTTGTATATTTATTATTACCATATTCCTTTTGTTCTTCTGATTAAAAAGTTGTTAATATTAGAGCATTTTTGTGGGCCCCGACATGTGCAATGGGCCTCCATGCTGTGCCCAGTGGGTAAGTCGGTCTAGCCTGCAGCTTAGCTTTGCCCACAAGACGATGCAGGATGTGAGGCAGCAACGGCCACATATGTGTTTCAGAGAGAGAGGAGGACGATGCCTGAGGAGGAAGAGGTCAGGGAGACTTTCAGAGGGAGATGGCACACAGAGCCCTGCAGCGTGAGCAGGACTGAATCCATGAACAGAAAAGGCATCTGGACTGGGAGGAGACCCATAGACGGCCACACCAGGCCTGCCTGGAGAGCAGAAGCAGCTGGAGTTCCAGAATCCCTCAGAACTGGGCCCGGGGCCATTCAGGGTCTTACCGACAACCAGACCCCACTCATACACTCCATCCCTCCCACTCTCACCTGCGGAATCGCAGAATGTTGAGGTGGGCGAATCCTGAGATAGGCATGTCTATTGGGCACTGACTAGAACCAGGCACGTGAAACACTTTCTCATTATCCCATTTTACAGAGGAGAAAACCAAGGTCCAAGGGGTTAAGTAACTTGCCTACAGTCAAACAGTCAGGAAGAGGCAGAGCTGGATTCCTGGGTGGGTCAGTCTGAGCCAGGAGCTCTGAGCTCCCACCACTCCGGTCACCCCACAGATGGGAAAACTGAGGCCCAGAGAGGAGATAGGATTGGTCCAGTGTCACAGGAGTCTTTCAACAGAGCTGGGAATACCATCCAGAGAACCTGCCCTAGCCCAGGGCCCTGCCAGCTGCTGGGAAGACCTGGTGTCTTCTGAATGATCACAGTGGCATCAGCTCATGTCCAAGATGGCTTCGCCCCCTTTGCTGTCCAGCCCTCTGTGCGGTTCCTGGAGATCCAGTTTCCGCAGGAGTCAGACTGAGGCACACCTTTCTCAAAAGGTTGTTCTCAGAGAGTGTGTGTGTGTGTTGGGGGGGGGTTGGGGAGCTTTCTTCTTGCTGTTCTCCAAGCCCCACTCCCTGCCCTGGGGGAGGCTCAGCAGGGACAGAATAGGCTCCTCTGTGTCCCGAACCCAGCCCTCCAAAGCAAAAGCACCTGCCTCCCAGGCGGACAGTGCAGATGTTATCGTGGACGTGAGCTGACTCACCCTTGCGACATCTCAGCCCGCTGGGCAGGAACGCAGCTCTGGGCGCCACAGTCATCCAGTAGTATAGACACACTGGGGCAGCCCCAGGGTGGGACGGCAGGGAGGCGTGGGGCCTCCATGGTGTGCACACTGGGCAGAGGAGCAATCGGAGGAACAGGACTGTGCAGTCACAGGGTGTAAAAACTGTCATCAGATCTTGGGAGAACGTTCTGTAGAGAGCCCAATAGAAGCTTGGGAGGCCCCTCAAAGAGCATCTGGACCCAGCGGAAGTGACTTGGTCTTGGAGGTCGGTTCCATCCAAGACCTTGTCTCAGTGCTGACCATCTTCTGGGAGTGTGGAAGGAGAGGCTGGGCAGGGGTGTTGGGAGGAGATTCCAGGAGCAGACAGGTGATGCGGGAGTCCAGTGGTGAGGATTGGAGCTCTGGATGAAGCCCGATACCCCTCGCTCTTCTCGTTTTCCAGGGTGGCAACATGGTTGAATGGAAGGACATATCACGAGCTTTGAAGTCAGAAGTCCCTAAATGTCTGGTTTTCACCACTTACTACCTAAATGGTCATGCCCTCTCTGTGACTCAGTTTCCCCTTCTGTAAAACGGGGACAGTAACAACCACAAGAGCTGTTGTGAGAGTTAAGTAAGACAATGTATATAAAGGTCCTGGCCACAAACGAGTTTCCCTTCCCAGTTTATAGGGGGAGGACACAGAGTTTGGGGAGCCATTAAGTGTCCCACCCGACCAAGGCTAAGTGGCTGGTCACTGCTGTTGATTTAGAATCAGAACCCGGGTCTTCTTCTTCACAGTGGCTGCGTGCCAGCTGTTTAGACCCATTGACTGGGCACCTACAGCATGCCTGAGCTGAGTGATGTTGCGCTGGGTAGCTGCGCTATGAGCAGGTACAATTATGTCCCTCATTCTGCAGACGAGGCTCAAATAATGATGTCAGTTGCTCGAGGTCTCACGAATGAGGAGGTGGGATTCCAATTGAAGTCTGACTCCCCAGCTCACGCTCTTAACTAGGAATTAACTATGGGCCAAATCCTGCCTACTTTTGTAAATAAAGTTTTATTGGAAACAGCCACACTCCTTGTTTACATGCTGCCTGCAGCTGGCTGCCTTCTAGCTACAGCAGTAGAGTCAAGTCATTGCAAACGGACTGTAGGACTCACAAAGCCGGCAACATTTACTCCCTGGCTGTACCCAAAGCGTTTGCCTACTCCTATTTTTAACCCCTGTTTTATAACAGTGAGAATTTAAAAAGAGCATCTACTTAACACCAAGACACATTTTTAGGCAGGAGGTAGGCAAGCACTTGGAGTGATGCCTGGGATAAGCAGAGGTTCGATTTTGGCCTGGGGTGCAGTCTACCTTTCTTCTATCTCCCCTTACACGGATCTTCTGGGTCAAGGCGGATGTGCCGGGTGAAACAAAGGCAAAGGCAGCATGCCAAGCACATTAACAACCCCTGTGTTTTCTATTTGTATATTATGATATAATCAGGGGACTTTTATTGTTTTATTTAAAGTATATTATTATTATTGTTATCTTTAGAAACCAGGTCTGCCACCCAGGCTGGAGTGCAGGGGTGTAATCGACCTCAAACTCCTGGGCTCCAGCAATCCTTCTGCCTCAACCTCTCAAGGAGCTGGGACTACAGATGTGTGCCTCCATGCCCAGTTAAATTAAAAAAAATTATTTCTTTGTGGAAATGGGGTCTTGCTATGTTGCCCAGGTTGGTCTTGAATGCCTGGCCTCAAGCGATCCTTCCATCTCGGTCTCCTAAACTGCTGGGATTACAGGCATGAGCCACTGCATCCATCCAAAAGTTTTTATTATTTAAAATGATTTTTAATTTTATTTTTTCTTGGCTGATATTTACTATTCATTATTAATGCTATTTATTATTACTGTATCAGAACTGTATCTTTTCTCCTTTTAAATATATGATCTACACTGTGAATGTATAAAGCCTCAGGACCATTTCCTTCCCCAAGAGGATGAGTGAGATTTTTAGCCATAACCAGGGATATAATAGGTTTTGACACACAGGGATTAAAGAACCAGATCCAGTCCACAAAAAAAAGATATGGCCTCACCTGTAGTCCCAGCTACTCAGGAGGCTGAGACAGGAGGATCACTGAGCCCAAGAGTTCAAGTCCAGCCTGGATAACATAGCAAGATCCGCTCTCTTAAAAAAAAAAATACGGCCTTTTAATGAGTCTGAGCAGAAAGGGCCTTGGACTGGGGAGTTGAGAGACTTTGGTTCTAGACATAGCTCCATCTAATCAGTCATGTGATTTGGGTTTTTCATAGCCCTCTTGTGCCTCAGTTTCCCCTTGTATAAAATGAGGCTATTGGCTCAGATGACCGCTAATGACTTTTCCTCGTGTAGTATTATATTCATAGAAAGACCCACCAAAATAAAGCCTTTGAGAGTAGTTTTGCCTAGAGGCAGGGGCTTAACACAGATGGTCTCTGACCGCACAGCTGGATTCTCTGTTCTGAACCTAGCAGGTCCTTTAAGAGTGGGGGATGGGCTTTGTGCACCAGGCACCTTACCAATCATTTCTGGGTTTGTCACAGGACCCAGGACTCTTTTATCAGAGGAAGGGGGATTTAGGTCTGATGAGGGTGGAGTGTTTCTGGCGGGGTCAATGGGCCAGAGGACGCCACCATTGGTCTCCATGATGGGAAGGAGGTGGAAGCCGAGGGAGACAGAGACAGAGCTGTCATCTCTCCTTGGCCTCGAGATGGCTGTATCAGGGCACAGGGGAGCAGCACAGGAAGGACATGTCATCACTGTGAGGGATGCAGGGGTCCCCACCTTCCTGCTAATCCCCATCACAATTACCCTTCCTCTTGGGCAAAAATGAAAACCCTTTGGTCTTTATTTAATATCATTTCTTACAATTTGATAGGCAAAAAAAGGAATTCCATTGTTCTTTTAGTTTGTATCTATTTGATCATTCTAAGATTTTTGCCTTTTTTCTTGTTTGGCTATTTTTATTTTTACTTCTATAAATGGATTATTCATGGCCTTTGCTTTTATTTTTCCCAGAACAATATTTGTCTTTTTACTTTGAGTGTTTGAGGCTAGAGACTTAATATGTAAATATATCTTTTGTTTTCTCAAGCTTTTGCCAAATCAAATAAAACTGAGTGTAGCAAGAAAATGTTAATAGCTTTCCCTTCCTTGCTCTGCAATTCTGAACTCCCAGGAAACAACTGATAATTAACATTTACTGAGTAATTGCCATCACTTTTTCTGCACTTACAGGAACATTCAAATATATACTCCTTTTTATTTTTCCTTTTTATAAAAGTGGAAACATACCTTATCCTTTAACCTGAAATTTGTTTTTAAAAATTCTACATTTAACACTGAGCTAGCCCTCTCTTAAATTTTTTTTGAGATGGGGTCTTGCTATGTTGCCCAGGCTGGTCTCAAACTCCTGGCCTCAAGCGATCCTACCCACCCCCTGCCCCCACTGGATTACAGGCATGAGCCTTCCCACCCAGACTTTCTTAGATTTTTATCCCTCTTCTTTACATCTTCACTTCAAGAGTTAGGCAAGAATCACTAGGCCAATTTTACAGGTTAGAGAAACTGAGGCTCAGAGAGGAAAAGTAATTTACCCAGACCCTTTAGACCCTTTAACAATTTAGGACTGGGTTGAAAACCCCACCCTCCTGATTCTGGAGGGGCTTCCTGTTCTATGCGAGTGAGTCAGACCTTCTGCCCCTAAAATTACCCCTCTTGAGATACATAGGCTGGAGTTTTGGTGGCAGCAGGGGGAACAGAGAAAGCTTAAGCACTAAGGGAGTCAATGAAGAAAGAGAAATTCAAACTGTCCTCAAGTCCCTAACAAGCTAAGTGACTTTGGGGCAAGTTTTTTGCCCTTCCTGGGCTCCCTGCGCTCATCTGTGACATGAAGACTTTGGCCAAACCACAGGATTTCAAACAGTGCCCTTTGGGGCTCTAGGGGAGCCCCCAAAGTTACTGCCCTTCAAAAATGAACGCAGAGAGCCGGGCACGGTGGCTCACGCCTGTAATCCTAGCACTCTGGGAGGCCGAGGCAGGTGGATTGCTCAAGGTCAGGAGTTCGAAACCAGCCTGAGCAAGAGCGAGACCCCGTCTCTACTAATAATAGAAAGAAATCAATTGGCCAACTAAAGATATATATAGAAAAAATTAGCCGGGCATGGTGGCGTATGCCTGTAGTCCCAGCTACTTGGGAGGCTGAGGCAGAAGGATCGCTTGAACCCAGGAGTTTGAGGTTGCTGTGAACTAGGCTAACGCCACGGCACTCTAGCCTGGGCAAC
>CAUYRT010103257.1:0-94841 GCA_963574885.1 Lepilemur ruficaudatus
TGTAGTCCCAGCCACTTGGGAGGCTGAGGCAGAAGGATTGCTTGAGCCCAGAAGTTTGAGGTTGCTGTGAGCTAGGCTGACGCCATGGCACTCACTCTAGCCTGGGCAACAGAGTGAGACTCTGTCTCAAAAAAAAAAAAACAAAAAACTCAGACGTTTCCAAGTCCTGAGTGAGCCCTGGGAGTTGTTCAGCTCACAGTTCCCTAATTAGCCTAAGAGTTCTCTGTTTATCCTGAAGAGTTTCCTACACACACGTGGCTTTGTATTTAGCCAAAGACACAATGGGGTCCCCAGGCAGAGTTCTGGAGATCTTTCTCTGGACAGCTTCTTCCTTCCTAGTATCCTGCCCCTCAAATTTCAGTTTCCTCTTTTCAAATTAGTGGGACTGCTGAGATGTTCTGCTCGGGTTCCCCTTCGCAAATGGCTGGGCAGAAAGTCAGTGCCGTGGTAGGGCCCACATCGTTTGTTTTTACTTTCTCGTAGGGATGATCCTGCGCTGCCTGTTGTCCAATGTCTGAAAACAGTTGTTTCATACATATTTTGTCCAGTTTTCTAATTTTATGGCAGGAGGGTAGTTTTGGTCCCAGTTACTCCATCATGGCTGGAAGTGGAAGTCCCAAAATCCTTTTTAAATATTGCTCTCTCTAGATTACTTTAATCTAAAACACTTTTTCCAGCTACAACTTCATGTTGGCTGTAACTCAGAAGTTACATGTCACTTGGGAAATATTTGTTCACTGAGTTATACAGATCTTCCAAACGTTAACATATTTCGTTATAAAATATTTTTAATAAAATTGTATTCCCTAATATCTCCATCAGTCTCATCAGAAAATTCTAACTTTTGGGACTCTGTCAAGCTCAAAGTGGCAGGTACAAGTTTTCTAAAATTCTAATTTTCACTGAAAGGCTTAATTTTATTTTTTTTTAAAGACAGGGTTCCACTGTCACCCAGACTGGAGTGCAGTGGCATGATCATATTAGCTCACTGTAACCTCCAACTCCTGGGCTCAAGCAGTCCTGCTGTCTAAACCTCCCAAGTTGCTGGGAATACAGGCTCGGGCCACCGCCCCCAGCAGAAGGCTTAATTTTAATCATTGGCAACAGTTACTGTTGCTTTCCATGTGGCAGGCTTACTTTGTTCATTTTTGAGAAAATGTCTGCCAAATACCCAGTACTATATAACTATTATTTATCTGTTAGTCGTTTTTCAAGACGAAATGAGATTCTATGAAAAAGCAGCTAGTTCAGCTTAAAGTAAGTTTGTGCAGGTTTTTTCCCAGAGACAACCATCGTACTTTGGAGTACAGCAGAGGACACAAAATGTTCTTCCATTTTGTCATGTGGAATATGAAGGTGATACGGACTTGAGGGATTTAGTAGTTAGTAATTTTTTACTGTTTCATTGAGGACATTGGCCTTTTTTTTTAACTGTAAGAGCCTACCTTGATTCTTGCTCAAATTCAAGTTTTACCCACCATTGCTTTTGCATAATTGGTGCAAATGTCAACACAGTAAAAAAAGGGCAAATAACCCCTTAGCATTGTTATTAAAATAGTTTTAACCTTGGGAACCTACAAACCACACTTTAAGAACTGTGACCTAGGTGAAGAAATGAACGCAGCATGTGTTTTTAATTTGCCTATGCAGTGCAGGAGTACAGTTTTTTATAGGAAATTGGAACACTGAAGACAACACAAAAGAAACAGTCCTATTTTGCAATCCCTCCTAGGGCCTCAGACAGAGGAGCTTTTACAAATTGTCTGAGGTGTCTGCTCGTCTTTTTAGGGAAGCTATTGCGATCGCCAAGGCCCGGCTGCGCCCAGAGGACCCAATCCTGAAGGACTTGTACCTCAGCTGGGGAACCGTCCTAGAAAAAGATGGCCATTATGCCGTAGCAGCCAAATGGTAAGCCTGGGGGAGACGGGTACATCCAAACTTAGAACTTCAGCCAGGAAAAGCAGGATAAGAATAAAAGTAGTAAGTTTAGGCCAAGCATGGTAGCTCATGCCTGTAATCCCAGCCACTCAGGAGGCTGAGGCAGGAGGATCTTCTTAGCTGAGGAGTTGGAGGTTACAGTGAGCCATGACTGTGCCACTCTACTGCAGCCTGGGTGATAGAGCAAGAGCCTGCCTCAAAAAAAAAATAGTAAGTAATAAATTTAGAGATGGAGGTAAAGTGGCTAGAAAATAAAAAAAAATCTGTGTATTCAACCCGGTTTCCTAAGACTCATCAAGATCTACCTCCTGGTTTATTTATATAAGTCACCATAACTATTCAAGAAAACTCAGTAGCAGACTCAGAAATTACAGCTTTTTTTGATGTCTTATACCATCAAATAAGAAAAATGAGAGGGAATGACTCCTCCGTTTGGGTTTAGTTCAGCACATGTTGAGGTTCCCTATGTCCTTAACCCATTTGATACTGTTTCTCATACCGCACTGTGCTAGCCTCACCTTCACAGGAACAACCAGAGGCAGTGACACACCTGGGACCACAGGAAGGCACGTGCAGCATAGCGGACAGAAAGGAATGATTCGATCCTTGGGGGGTGGGACTGGAAGATCTGTTTATGACACTTTGTTTGGGTTTTTCTTTGTGTTATAGCTATTTAGGGGCCACTTCCGCTTATGATGCAGCCAAAGTTTTGGCCAAAAAGGGGGATGCGGCATCACTTAGAACAGCTGCAGAGTTGGCTGCAATCGTAGGAGAGGATGAGTTGTCTGCTTCTCTTGCTCTCAGATGTGCCCAAGAGCTGCTTCTGGCCAGGAACTGGGTGGGAGCCCAGGAAGCCCTGCAGCTGCACGAAAGTCTACAGGTCAGTCTGATGTTTCATCTCCTGGCATTTAAGAAAGAAGGGTCTCAAATTCTTTTCTAGTCAAATCTAAGTGAATAACCCAGTTGTACAAGCTATACCAGTTTGGCAGGTATCCTTAGAAGTGTCCAGCAAGCCCTGGCCATGCTATCCCACTGAAGTCCTTTGGCTTGTTAGTTGCCATATTCAGAGTCAAAGATAATATGGTCATCCACAGTAATTCCCATTGCTTATCAGTCTGTACAAAACATCTATAAATAGACTTTAGTCAGCCCAGCCCCTGGGTAGGCAGGCTAGGGTTTCTTCATTAATGTCATCAGCACTGTCTTTCTTCAAGAGAGAGAGTGGTTGGCCTCTAACAGAAATCACAGTGCTCTGCCTATACCACCCCTCTTAAACTATAAGCTATTTAAAAAAGGGGGGGAGAATAGAAATGTTTTATTTCTTAAATGTTTATTTGTTCCCCTCTGGTTAAAAATGAGTAACTTACCATGCCCTTTTTTTTTTTTTTTTTTGAGACAGAGTCTCACTGTGTTGCCCAGGCTAGAGTGCCATGGCGTCAGCCTAGCTCACAGCAACCTCAAACTCCTGGGCTTAAGTGATCCTCCTGCCTCAGCCTCCCGAGTAGCTGGGACTACAGGCATGTGCCACCATGCCCGGCTAATTTTGTCTATATATATTTTTAGTTGGCCAATTAATTTCTTTCTATTTTTAGTAGAGATGGGGTCTCACTCTTACTCAGGCTGGTTTCGAACTCCTGACCTTGAGTGATCCACCCGCCTCGGCCTCCCAGAGTGCTAGGATTCCGCTACCGTTTTTGACACATCAAAATTAAGGTTATTTTTGAAGCATTGGCTCTCTCACTCTCACCTAGTTTCCAGAACATGCAAACATTTGGTCCATTTTAGATGACTTTGCTTGTCATGTACCAATGTGAGATTTTTAAGTTCTTCTTCTGCTCGCAGAGTAACTGGGCCTAAAGATAGTTCCTAGCTGACTATTCAGAGTACAAAGAAAATGCAAGGTGAGGAAGTAGCTTTCTGGGAACAGCAAAGTAAAAATGGAGGCAAAAATAGTATACCCTGAAAGATAGTACCACTGGGGATATTATTTATAAAATGACCAAATCTGGAGAGATTTTAATTTATCTACAACCAAAAGAAACTTCCCAGAATGGTTATTTAGGATTTTATTTTTTCCCTTACACAGCATCCTTAACAAAGCAAGAAAACCTCTAAGCTTATGCTAAGTATTCTGATAAAGAGCTTTTGTGGCCATATGCAACAGAGACCCTCCGAACTTAACTGAAAAAAGATTATTATAGAGGAACATAAGGAATCTCGTGGCAGCTGAAAATCCAGCAAAAATAAAAGATTTTCTAGGCCTTTTCAATGTGTTTCTGTTCTCTACCAGCTGATTTCTTCTCTTAACCCTACCTGAACATGGCCCCTAATGCCTGCCCCAGCTCTTGGTTCGACAAAGCTTGTCTGCTCCAGCCAGCACCTTTGGCCCTTTAGGCTTTTCTTCTGTGTTCCCGAGTCTGAGGTTTGGCCAGGGAGAAAGAACCTGATAAGCCCAGCCCATCTTTTCTCAAACTGGGCCATAAGCCTTAAGTGGCTGGGCTATATGGGGCTTAAATTATAGTGGATAGAGCTGTAGTTGGGGTTCCATGTTATAAAAATGATTTCTTGATCTCCAAGGGTAGAATTCCCCCCAAAAAGACATCTAGAAAATGTCTATCAGATCACCCCTTTTTGTGCCCCTCACACATGACTTAAATTGGGCAAGCAGCTCACTAAAGGGCTTTGGTTGCTGCCGAAGCAAAGGGGAATCCGTTGAAGAACTGGCGGAAGCTCTCTGGACAGTCCAAGCTCTTTTCCCGTGTAACTGTTCCTCTTCTTCGTTGTTGGGATCCAGGGTCAGAGACTGGTGTTTTGCCTGCTTGAGCTACTGTCCAGGCATCTGGAGGAAAAGCAGCTTTCAGAGGGCAAAAGCTCCTCGTCCTCTTACCACTCTTGGACCACAGGCACGGAAGGGCCCTTCGTGGAGAGAGTGACCGCAGTGTGGAAGAGCGCCTTCAGCCTTGACACCCCAGAGCAGTATCAGGCAGCCTTCCAGAAGCTGCAAAATATCAAGTATCCATCTGCTACCAGTAACACGCCCTCCAAACAGGTACCCCTTCTGCACCTGCTTTTGCCGTTAATCAGTCAGTAGTAGGACTTCCTTCATCCATGTCTAGGGTAACACGGAGTGGGGGTGCAGACCACCTGGAAAGGTCCCTTCAGACTAAGCAGAGCCCTTTACCTTTGAAGTTAGTCTTCAATCAATATTCACGTTTTAAAAACAGTCCAAAAATACAGAAAAGCACAGAAAATAGGTACTTATCAACCAGGATTAACAAATGTTCACATTTTGTTAGTTTTGCTTTGTAGGGTTTTCGGTTTTGTTTTATATATTCATTTGAGGTTTGTTTGGGGTTTTGTTTTTTGGTTTTTTTGTTTTGCTTTTTTTTTTTTCTGATAAAAACAATCCGATAAAGTTGAAGTCCCTCTTGTTCCCTTCCTCAGCTTTGTTCCCTTTCCCCAGCTCACCAAAAGCATCTCCTGTGTCACTGTATCTGTCATTTTGCAGCTTGCTTGTTTTAGTGGTTATTGTTTGTAAAACCTATCCATGTTGAGACAAAGAGATCAAGGTGGTTGATTTTAACTGCTCTGTCCATCTTATAAATACATCTCCGTTTACCTACTTCTTGTTCTTAAAATGAAGGAGCATTGTCATATTTATGAGGAACAAGGCTTGTCAAATGGTACACTTTGGAAAACAGTCTGGCAGTTTCTTATAAAGTTAAACACACACACGACCCAGCAATCCCACTACCTGGACATTTCGCTCAAAGAAATGAAATCAGGTGTCCACACAAAGATGTGCACACAGATATTTATAGCATCTTAGTCCGCAATAGCCAAAAACTAGAAACAACCCAAATGTCAATCAGCTGGTGAATGGGTATGTCAACTGTGGTGTGTCAGTGAAGCAGAGTACAGTGAAATACTCTACTGTGTAACAGTCCAGGGAACAAATTACTGTACATGAATGGTATCAGTGAATCTCAAAAACATGCTCAGTGAAAGAACCAAGACACAAAAGACCACGTACTCTGTGGCTCCATTATGTAAATTCTATTAGAAATTTCTAATAGAAAAGACAAAGTGACAAAAGCAGATCAGGGGTGGGTTGAGGGGATTGTCTGCAAAGGAACACATGGGAATATTTTCAGTTGATAAAAATGTTCTATATCTTCATTTTGGTGATAGTTATAGAACTATATATGTTTGGCAGAACTTATCAAAGTGTATACCGAAAATTTATCAATTTTATCTTAATTATACTTCAGGTTTTGTTTTTTAAATCATAACTTTTAGTTCCAGAAACTTGCTTTTTGTTTGAATGAAATGCCAATGTCAGGGCATTTTCTCAGAGTGGACAGACTGAGTGTGTCCCTGTGCAACTTGGATATGAGAGTTGCTGGTGGAGAAGCAAAACTGGGTAGAGGAGCTAAGAGGGCCTTTCATACACGTGAATTGTGTGTAGTTGTTTCCAAGCGCAGTTCATGGGAATAGTCGGATGTCACCCTTGGTACCCGCCACGGGAGGACGTTTGACTGAGACTGGCTCCTTTCTCCAGCTCCTGCTTCACGTTTGCCATGACTTGACCTTGGCAGTGCTGAGCCAACAGGTGGCCTCTTGGGACGAGGCCGTGCAAGCGCTGCTGCGGGCCGTGGTCCGCAGCTACGACTCGGGGAACTTCGCCATCATGCAGGAAGTGCACGCAGCCTTTCTCCCTGAAGGTAAATGACCCCCGCCTCTGCCCGGGGCACGCTTATTAACGGACAGCGTAACTACCACAAAAATGGTGGGGCGCTGGGGGTGCCTAAGTTATTAAAAGAGAAGAGATTGCCCAGTTATGTCATTTTAGTAGAAAGTTTGAATTCTCTTACCCGAGCTTTTAAGAGGTTAGCTAGAACAACTGTGCTAATCTCCTGTACCTGACCATCCCCACCTTACTGCCTCCTGTCCACTTCCACACAGTCAGTTTAAGAGAGAGAGATAGGAATGGAGTCACAAAGTAGTAAGACTAGAAAAGCACAGCAAAAAGATGGACGTTCCTTGAGCTGCGTGATCAGTCGCTGAACTAAATCGCTGTGATTTTTCAGAGACACAGTGGGATCTTACTTCATGTGGCCCCAGAGCCTCCGGTAGGATGGGTGGAATACTTTTTCTATCATGCTTTGAAGGATTTCTAGCCTGTAGCAATGAGAATATTGTCCCAAGCCAGAAAATGTTTAGCTCCAGATGGCTTTTGGCAAAAAGCACGTGGTCCCATGGATCACACTGCTGTCCTTTTTCTTGGGGTCTGCCTCTTGAGCGATAGGAAATAGAACAGGAGGGGAGGAAGCCAGATTTCTGACAGATAAAGAAATGCACAACCCAAAATCCTTTTCTTCTGCTCCTAGGCTGTGACCATCTAAGAGAGAAATTGGGTGACCATCAATCCGCCGCCACACCAGCTTTCAAAAGCCTGGAGGCCTTTTTTGTTTATGGGCGTCTGTATGAGTTCTGGTGGTCTCTCTCCAGCCCTTCCCCCAAATCCAGTGTCTGGGTAAGGGCTGGTCACAGCAGAACACCGTCTGTTGAGCAGAGCCAGCAGCTGGACAGTGCCCACACTGAAGGAAGTGAAGCTTCTCAGCCAGAGCCAAGCAGGCCTCCAGAACTAAACTTAAGACTCACAGAAGAAAGTGAACGAATGCTGAGTGCTTGTAAGGACCTCCTTTCAGAAAAGCATGCCAGTCTCCAGAACTCACAGAGAACTGTTGCCGAAGTCCAGGAGACCTTGGCAGAGATGATCCGCCAGCACCAGAAGAGTCAACTTTGTAAATCCACAGTGAATGGTCCTGAGAAGCACGAACCTGAGCAGGAGGCAGAGCAGTCCCTCTCCGGGCAGAGCCAGTGGTGAGTACTGACTCAAGTACAAGATGGGATGGAAAGTATCCTGCGGGATTCTCATGTAATTAGGTCACAATAAGTACAGGAAGCTATTGATCAGGTCACTTGGAAGCAGCATAGTGTAGTGATTAAGACACAGGCTTTGGGGTCAGATGGGGGTTCCAACCCTGGGCCTGCTGAGTGACCTCAGGCAAGTTTCTTAATGTCTGTGGGTTTCAGTTTCCTCATCTATAAACCCTCCTTCCTACCTTGGCTGGGCATGGTGGCTCACGCCTATAATCCCAGCACTCTGGGAGGCCAAGGGCGGGTGGATCACTCAAGGTCAGGAGTTCAGAACCAGCCTGAGCAACAGCGAGACCCCGTCTCTACTAAAAGTAGAAAGAAATTAATTGGTCAACTAAAAATATATAGAAAAAATTAGCCGGGCTTGGTGGCTTATGCCTGTAGTCCCAGCTACTTGGGAGGCTGAGGCAGAAGGATCACTTGAGCCCAGGAGACTGAGGTTGCAGTGAGCTAGGCTGATGCCACAGCACTCTAGCCCGGGCAACAGAGTGAGACTCTGTCTCAAATAAATAAATAAAGTAAACCCTCCTACCTTGAGGGTTTTGGGAATTAAACAAAATCACATATATTGTTAGTAACAATAGTAATGTAAAATCCTACCATTGTGTCCCTAAGTAGAGTCTCCAAAAAAATCAATCATGTAACATGGGGAGCTGTCTTATTGCATCATTAATGAAAAACATCGTTTCTCGATTGTTCTGTACTATTGCAAAGAAACATACAAAAAGGGTAGTATATGAAACTGCACACTGAACTGAGAAAATCCCAAATGATCAGAATGCTCTCGCTTCCTAATCGCTTCCGTTGAAAACAGGCCGAGTGCAGGATAGGAGCCAGTCACCCATCACTGGGAGAGCTGGATTTGCATCATTACGGGACACTGTGCCGGAGGTTTGCTGTGGTTAACAATTATTGCTTGGTGGTTTTGCTGAGTGCCTTTTACCTTGATTATGTCCCCCAGCACAGGGTCTAGAATACAGTACCTAATAATAATCAATAAATATATAGCTGTTATTACTAACTTTAAAAAGTTAAAACTGAGAAGCTTTGAAGCCCTTGTTTTTAGTCCTCTAAAAATACTCCCATTGAAATCATGAGTCAGAGATTTGAGTCATTTCTCTTATAAGCTATGACACGCCTAGGCAACTTTTAGGTTTGCTTTCTATAACAAAAAATGCTAAAAAGTTCTCTGACCCATTGGCTCCTAACCTTTGGATCATAGGACCCTTTGGAGAAGCTTATGACAGTCTGCACAGAAAAATTTGCATCCACAGATCCTCATGGTTAAGAGGCCTGGCTCTATTTGAACATTCCCCAGAGGGTTCCAGACCTTCTGCACTTGGCTGCAGTCAAATCCCCTACAGGTTCTAAATTTTCACTGGGGCTGTGTGTCTAGAGGGGTTGGAAAATAGTGAGGAATAATACCACGTCTTGAAAATTTTGTATCACATCACATTAAATTGCCTTCTCTTGATCTCTGTATTTAAAGACTGGAGGTAAAGAGCCAGGCAACAAAGGAATTTTATCTATAAAATGAGATAAAAGTTATTTGGGAATAACAAACAACCTGGCTCAAAAATGGGCAAAGAACTTGAATAGACATTTCTCCCAAAAAGCCAATAAGCACATGAAAAGATGGTCAACATCACTGATCATTAGGGAAATGCAAATCAAGACTACAGTGAAATACCACCTTATACCCATCACGTTGTCTACTATCTAAAAAGAAAAAACAGAGCTGGTGCAGTGGCTCACACTTTAGGGGGCCAAGGCTAGAGGATCACTTGAGGCCAGGAGTTAGAGACCAGCCTGACCAACATAATAAGACCCCGTCTCTACAAAAAATAGAAAAATTAGCTGAGCATGGTGGCGTACACCCGTAGCCCCAGCTCCTCAGGAGGCTGAAGCAGGAGGATTATATGAGCCCAGGAGTTTGAGGTTGCAGTGAGCTATGATGGTGCCACTGCACTCTAG
The DNA here is from genome assembly GCA_963574885.1 of Lepilemur ruficaudatus. Taxonomy (NCBI): domain Eukaryota; kingdom Metazoa; phylum Chordata; class Mammalia; order Primates; family Lepilemuridae; genus Lepilemur; species Lepilemur ruficaudatus. Next base: position 9,856 of record CAUYRT010103257.1, read on the forward strand.
CCCAGGCAACAAAGCAAGACCACGTCTCAAAAAAAGAAAAAAACAGAACAGGAAAGGATGTGGAGAAATTGGAACCCTTGTGCAATATTGGGGAGAATATAAAATTATACAGTCACTGTAGAAAACAGTATGGTAATTCCTGAAAAAATTAATAGGATCCAGCAATGCCAAAAAGAATTGAAAGCTGGGTTTCAGAGATAATCATCCACCCACGTTCATAACGGTGTTATTGACGATAGTTAAAATGTAGACTCAACCCAAGTGTCCACTGACAGATGAATAAATAAGCAAAAGGTGGTATATCCACATAATGAATATTATTCAGCCTTAAAAAGGAGGGAAATTGCCGGGTGAGGGGACTCACACCTGTAATCCTAGCACTCTGGGAGGCCGAGGCGGGAGGATCGCTCAAGATCAGGCGTTCAAAACCAGCCTGAGCAAGAGTGAGACCCCGTCTCTCCTAAAAATAGAAACTAGCTGGACAACTAAAAACGTATAGAAAAAATTAGCCGGGCATGGTGGCGCATGCCTGTAGTCCCAGCTACTTGGGAGGCTGAGGCAGGAGGATTGCCTGAGCCCAGGAGTTTGAGGTTGCTGTGAGCCAGGCTGACGCCACGGCACTGTAGCCTGGGCAACACAGTGAGACTCTGTCTCAAAAAAAAAAGGAGGGAAATTCTGACATATGCTACAATATGGATGAATCTTAAGGACATTATGCTAAATAAGCCAGCCCCAAAAAGATAAATATTGTATGATTCCACTTACATGAGGTACTCAGTCAAAATCATAGAGACAGAAAGTAGGATGGTGGTTGCCAGGGGCTGGAGGGAGGCAGAATGGGGAGTTACTGTTTAATAGGTATAGAATTTTCAGCTTCACAGAGTGAAAGAGTTCTGGAGATGACGGTGGTGATGGTTGCACACATTATGAACGTGTTTAATACCACTGAACTGTACGCTTAAAAATGGTTAAGATGGCGAGTTTTACATTATGAATGTTTTACCACAATAAAAACAGTTGGGGGGAAAAAGGTTACCTGGGGCAAGACATATGACTTGTACCTTTTTTTTTTTTTTTAACTAGTAAAGAAGAAAAACATGAGCCAGTTTCTCTGCCTGAATTAACCAAAAGGCTCACAGAAGCAAATGAGAGAATGGCTAAGTTTCCTGAGGATATTAAGGTAAGATTTGTAGCAGCTCATTTGGTGAAACATTACTTTTTTGCATTATCACTTGACTATACCAAATTCTTAAAAGGTCACCTACTTCTCTGTTCAGGTTCTAAAATCTCTACCCATTTGTGTATGCTTAGAAATTAAGGATCAATTACCTTTGGTTAAGCTAGAATGTTTTGTGAGAGAATTGTTGATCACACAAGCAATTTTATACTTCAGTCTTCAGAGAAGCCAATCAAATTTAATAGTTGGGAGGTAAAAGTAAAATTTAAACTGGTATTTGACAGCTTACAGATGGATAGGTCTAGTTGGCTGTGGTGCTAGTTTTAATAGAAGCAACATTATCTGGGTTGATTTGAGTAGGGCTCTTGGAAGAAGATTGTATCAGTTGGGAAGGACATCCCAGAAGCCACCCTAGTTTTGAGTATCATCTCTCCTTGTAGTAACTGATGACCAGCAGGAAAGGACATTACCTTATGAGAGAGCTGGCTCAGCTGTGCCTGAGAGATGTCAACAGAGGAGCCTGAGTTTCTGGTGCCTTCTATGCCCATGTTTGAGGCTTTTGGAAATGCTTCCTTACTCATCCGCATATCATCTTTCAGGCCTGGCCCTTCCCAGATGTGCTGGAGTGCTGCCTCGTCCTGCTTCACATCGCGTCCCAGTGTCCTAGCTATGTGACCCAGGAAATGCAGCAACAGGCCCAAGAGCTCCTTGAGAAATATGGCAACACTAAAGCTTACCAAAGACACTGCCAGACCTTCTGCACGTGAACTTTCAAGGACCTTGAAGAAACTGTGCCAAATTCTAAACATTTGACACATTTCACCTCTGCAGTTACAACTCACCAGATATTCACTCTGGTCTCTAGATGTTTTTGTAGTAATCCAAAATAATGCAAATGAGGGTTAAGTGTGAATCAACCCCCTCTATCCTTAGACACCGTGGAATCTGACTCTGGACTCAATTGTGGTTTTCTACTGGAAAAGATCATGAAAAGCCAGCAGTAGTTACTCAGAACTAACACCTGCAGAGTGATTGTTGGTTATCTCTAAAGCCTTATGCAGGTTTCACCCAAAGAGGAGAAACTTTTGTAATCACCCAAAGTGTTATGTTCTTAAACACAAGCTACCTTTATAAACACTTCGCCCGATCGTAAACATGTCATTCTTGAGATAGAGTTGCTGCATTTCATGACTATTGGGATAGTTTTTTAAAATTATTTTTGTTAACCTGAGCTCTCCCTTCTCCTACTCTTTCAAAGATTGAAGTTTGAATGTGAAATAGGCCTTACCCATCATGCTGACTCTTTATGCCGTCTGAATTTTAGGTTGAAACTTTGGTTTTATTGTTTTATGTAATTGTTTATTTGGACCAATCAGTTACTAAAGCTTTAGAAGAACAAATAACTGATCCAAATGTGTTTTTTCCCTTCAGTTTTATAGGAGCTGATTGAAAGCAATCAAATAGCTCGGGACAAATTGTCGTTTGAGTGGCTCTTAATCGTTTTTGGATCACAGGACCCTTTTGAGAATTAAAGACACAGATACTCTTTAAAGAAAAATGTATATTCCTAATTTTGCATTTATGACTTTTGGAGTATTAGACTTCAACTTTAGCATAATAGGACCCTAAATACTATTTAATTATAAATTCTTGTTCTCTTTGGTTAGACAGCTGAACAATGTCAAGAAAAAATGTTTCTATAGTATCTCATTTGCTGGATAAGAAAATCCTAGTCTTGGGTAGGGATGGAAGACAGCACTTCTTCCAGATAATTAACTTTTTTCTTTTGGGATTCATTGTGAAGGCTTTTCTGCTCGAGTGTCCATTTTCCAATAAATTCCTAGGGTTGGGGTTGTTGTGGGTGGCAAGAATGAATTCATTAATAGGAACACTTTCCATGAAGGAAGAAGTTAGAGACAGTTGTCAAAGACATTTGTATGTGCTTAGCTTTAGGGTTTAATAAACCCTAAAAAAGGAAATATTGTAGAATTTAGACCGTCATAGTTCTTTATATAGTTAAGTGAATGTTAGGAAGAGGATGCATTATTACTAGGGGTGGAGAATCTTCTTGACTGCAAAGGTGTAAGGAGGTAGGCATGACTAAGTGGAGAACTGGATACCAGTTCTACAGTGTGCAAAAATGAACAGCTTCACTTTCACTTAGATGAAAATACATATATATGTGTACGTGTGTGTGTACATATATGTTCCACTTGAGTAAGAGCAGTAACTAGAATTCTAAGCTCCTTTGTGATTTGCCAAAACCATCAGCTGTGGGTGGAAGAATCCTGCACACTCCTCAGTCATTGCCTTGGTAAGAACAAGAATTACTATTTGAACACTAGGCAGTAAAACTACCCAATCACAGAATAACAAAAATGACAGCTCAGTTTCTTCTTAAAGTCCTCTCTTTCCAGGGCTGTACTCAAACTGTTATAATTTGAATAAATGGTTTTCATTTATATCTCCCTCATTATCAGAACCACAAAGAGCCAAAGCATCAAGGATTGACTCTGAGTGAAAAGAATGTATCATTAAGCAATTTTTTGGTCCTTTATCTCCATCCAAAGTAATTTTATCTCTAATCTCTCTCCTCTCGCCACAGAAGTCCAAGCCACCATCCCATTACCCAGATGATTGCACTGGTGTCTCCCAATGTTTCTCTGAATCCGCTCTTATTACTAATTCTCTATTTTTAGCTGGCAGTGGCTATACTAAATTGCAAATCAGACTTCATCAATTCCTTGTTTAAAAACCCTACAGTAGTTTCCCATTGTTCTTAGATAAAAATCCTGAATGTGGTTTACCAGGCCCTGCCTGGTCCCAGCCTTACCTCTTGGCCTCCTGTACAGACAGGCTCATCCTTGCTTCTAGATTCCTGCCACACTGGTCTCATAGCTGCTGGAACCCACCAAGTTCTCTTGTCACCTCAGGGGTTTTGTCCATATTGTTCCTCTGCCTGGTTCAGTCTTACTCATCTTTTAGACATCAGCTTAAATGTCCCTTCTCCAAAAAGACTCCCTTAACCTTAACCTCAACCTCAACATCAGTGTCTTGTACTTTATAGCTCACAGATTGTATTTGTGTAACTCATTCACTGTTTGGCAACACAGATTATAAGCTCCCAACAGTGGAGATCGTATTCTATGTATTTACAGCATCTAGTATGTAGTAGGCACCTAATGAAAATTTATTGACTGAATAAACTAGGAAATGGCAAGAATAATCATTGATAGGTTGGACTAAAAGGGCTCTAAATTGAACTCTTATATTCATACCAGTACTAGCTGACAGCTTGTGGTTGTATTCAACCTTACTGAGTTAGCAGAACCCTGGAATTCAAGAACATCTATCTGGCAGTAAATGTAGAAGGACTGAATTACACTCCGAGTTATTCCCTTGGTTATCCTACGGCACCATCCCTTTCTGAGGGTAACCACTTTAACACAAGGTGAAGTTCTTGCCAGTTCTAATAGACTTGAGCTCTTTTAGCACCACTCTGATAAGCTGTCTCTTACCTTTCCCATGCAGTGACCAGACTGAGTTCCTCAACCCTTTATCTCAGCATTTCTCCTGACATGTAAATCTGTCCTCAACTATAAAAAAGATAAATTCCCTATTTTAATTCTAATTTAGAAGGACATCTAATTTAGGGGTCACAGTCACCAGCATGCCAAGGCACCCTGGTTGAGAGCCACTGACCATGCTGCTTTCACATATCTTACAGTGATAAATCTCTTCCTGTGTGTGAACCTCCCAGTCAAAATCCTCTATCCGCTCCTATATCTGACTTTTTACAACCTCATTTCTGTGCCAATAGAAAAGGCACAAAATCCTGAGCCAAGTCTAGTATATCTGAAGTTCAAGTTGCCTAAAAGAATCCCACTAATTAACAAGCGAAGCCACCATATATAACAGAATGGCCCCAGGAAATAAACTGATTTCTGATTTCCTAGAAAGGCCCCCAGTCAGCAGAGGGTATAACATGCAAAGATAATTCCATTTGCACAGGTGCTCATTTAAAAGCTTCCTACCAAGTGAAGTATTTTGTATGCAAGCCAGCTAGTGAACAGTGGAGGCAAGATGTCCTCATGTCACTGACCGTCTTCCCGATGCCTTCTTCCTTCCAGAGCCAGCAATTCATACCTATGAAAGACCAAACCTTCATGCCAGTGGTTAAAAAGAAATCTTTATTTTACAAAATTAAAAACATAAATAATATTTACAAGCATCTTAAATACCAGCTTATAATACTTGACATCTTTGAATCATTTCAAATTGAGTTTTCCATAGCTTTTAAAATGCAAGACTATTCATCCACTTCAGTGAGTTACCAGGTTTTATTTCCACCATTCCAAAGAGGTTTTTGGCTTTTTGAAATTTCCCATACTATAGTCATTCAAAAAATACAATGTGCTTTTTAAATGACTACAAACTTTTTTTTAAAAAGTCCTGAGCTTCTTACCGCAGTTGTGGGACAATACTCCAAAGAAACGCTATAAACCAAACTCCTTTATTGCCCTGTTTACAGGTAACCACTGTAACTTTTTAAAGACTCACATTCCCAGTACTCACATTAATCCACCTCCCAAACTTCTCCGGTTTGCTGGAAGAGAAAGCAGGGAAAATGGAAAATGAGAGGTGGGAGAATACAGGTGACCATCTGAAATCACATCACTGAAAACAACAACAGACTTGGGACCCAAAATCTGATCTTACTGATCTCCTTCAGGATCAAATCCAGGATACTTTATTACATGAAAACTTAAAATGATTTCAGATGATGCACATGTGACAGCACATCTCAGTGGCACAGGGGAGCACGGACTGAAAGACACTTCAGTGGTCAGCTTCATACCCACTCTGGAGTTTCTCATGAATGAAGGGCAGACAGATTCAGTAGAACTGTTTGATTTTAAGAAAAGTTTCATTATCTAATCTTCAAATTTCAGCACCAAGCAATTCATTTCCATATAGTAATACATGAAGAAAGACTACCAAAGTGTGAGGAGAGCAGACGTCCTCGAGAAGGGTGCGAAAAGGAAAGGAAGACTCAGTATCTATAACCCATTACACAAGAACACCATTTTGCTCCATTTTCCCTGGAAGCCCTCAGCTCAGCTGAGAATCATAGCAAGAATCTTCATCATCAGAGAATTAGCAACAAATTTAAAAGAAAAAGAATGACAACAGGTAAGAGTTATATACATTTTACTAGTTTGTTTCAGACTTGTCCTGTATATTTAAAAAGGTGTCAAATGAGCCATGGATGCTGGTGGCAGGAGGCAACCGGAGAGGAGAGGCTCGGGGATGAGGAATAGGGAAGACTTGTTTACAAATTCAGAGCAAACTCCCCTCTTCTGGATCTAAAATGAAGACATCTTTTGTCTTCAGTAAAACAAAAGTCTTTCTGCTTGATGCAGATGGTAGGTACGGTTTGCTCAAAAGAAGCGTTTTTTTCTTGGGAAAGAAGAAGATGAGTACACAGTCAGCACAGTAAGCACCACTCTGGGATCAGGCCCACCCTGCAGAGCCCGCCACCATCACTGCTGTATGTTGTTGATAATCGCCAGGATGCTCATCTTCTCCTGGGCAGAGTCCACATCCTCATTCTGCTTCTGGGCCACTCCTGTGCCTAAACCATAGAGCCGCCCACAGTACTTGGCATCATCAATACTGTCCTCAAAAAACAACTGCAGAATGGGACAGAGAACCATGGTGAGAATCATGCCAGGAGTCATGCCAAGTACAAACACTACTACATCAGCACCTCCCACCTCTCTTCAAGCCCTGAAAATCTGGCAAACTAGAAAGAAAGTAACTTAGCAAACCAAAGGAAGACTCCAAACTTTCCTATACATAGTATTTTCATGCTCCTTTCGTTAAAGGGGAAAGGCTCTCCTTTCTGAACAGATTTTTGCTTTCCATGAATTCTTTTACCGGATCCCTGTGCTGCCGCCGCTGCTTAGTACACCTGCCCCCTTCTCTTTAACAGGCAGGACACCGATTAAGAGCTTGGGCTCTGGACTCCAACTCATTCTGTGACCTTAACAAAGTTACGCCCACTTTTTTTTTTTTCCTAGATTTGAACAAGAGCAGGTAGAACACCAGCTTTTTTTAAGCCATGGTTCCCAGTCCATAAAACAGGATAGATGATAAAATAATACAGTTATTATGAGTGAAATAATGGACATTAAGCACTTAACAGCATGGTATCTCAACCTTGGCACTATTGGGGCGGGATAATTCTTTATGTGAGGGGACTGTCCAGTATATCACAGGCTATTTAGCAACATTCCTAGCCAGCAGCAGCACAACACACTCCCACACCAGGTTGTGACAACCAAAATGTCTCCGGACATTACAAAATGTACCCTGGCAAAATCATCCCCAGTTGAGAACCACTGACCTAGAACATTTTCCAGCACATGGTAATGCTAACAGTTGTGGTTCATAATTAAGAGTAAAAGAGAGGAAACATACTATCCCTCTCCCCATTCTTTGCTCTGAAAAGGATCCATGTCTCTGTTATCAGTTAGTGTGATTTGTTCCTCGAAAGTGTCAATAAAATCACCATTTTAATTTCTCAAAGTAGCTTCTCACTCCCTCTACCTCTTCAAATACATTTTCAAACCTGAGTGGGTAAGTAAAGAAACTCACTACAGAATCACTTCATTAATGAGTTATAGTAAACTCAGTATGATATTTAATAATTAACAGAACTTAGCACAACATAAGTGGGTAGTCTAACAAATGTATTCCTATTATAGAAACAGGAGGCCAGGCACCGTGGCTCACCCCTGTAATCCCAGCACTTTGGGAGGCTGAGACAGGATGACTGCTTGTAGTCATGAGTTCAAGACCAGCCTGGGCAACATAGCATGACCCCTCTGTACAAAAAATTTTTAAAAATTAGCCAGGTGTGGTGGCTCACACCTATAATCCCAGCAACTCAGGAGGCTGAGGCAGGAGGACTGCTTGAGCCAAGGAGTTCAAAGTTACAGTGACTGTGCCACTGCAGTCTAGCCTGTGCATCCTCCACCCTGGATTACAGAGCGAGATCCCATTTCAAAAAAAAGAAAAGAAATCAGAAGAAAAGCAAATAGCAAATAGTTGAAAGGATTAGAGCTGCTAGGAATACCAAGTACACTTCTGGACTTGGGTATGCTCAAGAATACCTGGGTATTCTAAAGTGGCTTCCAGTTCAGAAAGCTGCTTTTGCCTCTCAAACTACATTTGCTATGTTGAACACCATAACAAACAAAAAACAAATGCTTTCAAAGTGACCATCAACTTCCAAAAGAAACTAAATGTTTGACAAACTTCAGCCCACAAAGACCACCCACCTCCTTAGCCTTCAGCAAGTCACTGCAGAGACGCCCTCATATTCAAGGAAGCTTACCTCTTTCATCCTGAAGAATGCCATTCCTGTCAGCAGCGAGTCTGAGCCTGCCTGGTGCTGCCTTCCAATTCTCTGCAAGTCCAACTGATCAGCTACCTCCTGAAGACCTCCCTGGAGATGTAGGGAAAACAAAGATAATATTACAGATCCAACATGCCTCCACTGGAGTCAACTAAGTCCATCCGTAAGTTCACTCAACTCTGATGGCAAGGAGTGGGAACAAGCCACTTACTTAACAGGACTTAAAATCCCCTTTTTAGCCCTTAACTCTTCTTCCCTTTTTCCAAATGATACATTGTGTTACAGTCTTCTTTTTGTTCCTTACTTTTCAATATTGTTAATTTTGCCAGAACTCTGCCTTTAAAATCAAAACTACTAAAAAAAAAAGGCTAAGGAAATTAGTAAATGCCAATCTAATTCTAGACAGTAAACCTCTATGTCAATAATTTATTAGAATAGTGAATTCATAAACTTTCTATGGTTAAGAGCCCCTGTGAGAGCCAGATGCAGTGGCGCATGCCTATAGTCTCAGTTTTCAGAAGGCTGAGGCAGGAAGATCACTTGAGGCCAGGAGTTCAAGGCCAGCCTGAGCAACAAACACAGCAAGAGCAAATGAACGCCTCTGCTGAGAATCTGACACACTATAGTAGATCCCATCCCTAACAAATTGCACATATATCTCATGCTGCCAACTGTCTGACTCTGTTCACGGGCTTCAAGTGAAGAATACCTGCCTTAGGATGAGAGGAGCAGAGAGCTTCCTGGTTAAAGTTACCAACCACACAAGTACCTGTGCCAATCAGCTCTCCATTACACTTGTCTAGCACATCACTGGCGCCTAGCAGGCACTCAAGAATGTATGCCGAACACATAGCGATAAAGCAAAATAAGCCTGCTTTGTCTTTTTGTTTTGTTACTGGTATTAAGGAACATATTGCATACCTTAAGATTTTTGCAACTCTTCATCAGGTATTTCACATCATAAATGGATGGGAAGAAAAGGTTCAGGATATGAAAGAATTCATGTTCCTCTTCTGGCAAACGAGAATCTGTAAGCAATTTTACCATGTAGCCGAAATCATAGCCACTACAAGGGAAGAATGAAGCGTGGAGGTAAAAAAGCAGCAGTTACCAGGCCCCAGCCTGCAACCACTTTACTTCTCAAAGCTTATAAATGATACCTTGTGTTAGGGACTTTTAGTTTTCCAGAGTAGTTTATTCTACTGCAATCTGAACTTCTATTAAATAACAAGACTAATAAGGGAGATAGATAAGAGAAACCAAGGGTTTATAAATGTGGATTTGATTCATCAAAAATCCAGAAGTACAGAAAAGGTAAAATAACATCTCCTAAGCGGAATCTGGCTTCAATTACCTGGGAAACTCCAGGACAGTCATTTAAAAGATGAACAAGTGCCACAACCCTTTCCACCCTCCATATTTCCATTTCCACTTGCACTGATGGCCACAGGATACAGCCCAATACTATGTGAAACAAACCAAAGTATTTTCTGAAAAACTTAAATTTAAGTTAAAACTTAAATTTCATCTTCTAACTGCTACTGATGACTAGAACAGAGCCAACTGCGCTGCAAAAATGACTAACAATTCAATTCCCTGCTCCAGCGTATCCAAAGCAAGAAAGATACATACTCTCTGGGACTGACCTGTGAAATGACAGCCATTTGACATTGTCACAGAGAACCACTCCTGATGTCATAAGCAGTTCTGCAAAATGCAATGTGTCAATCCCTTCCTCTTCATGCTTCTGAAACTGCAGTCCTGAGTTAGCAAGGAGATCTATGGAATCCTGGGAGTACATGTCCTCTCTGAAAAACAAGGTGTTCACTTATTAGCTGGTGGATAATGAAACAGAAGGATGCGCAAGAATATTACCATTACCTTATAATTATAGTACAAGTATTTTGAAATGCTTTTCATAATTAAGAACAGGTTAGTTCATTCTTTCTAGCATTTGAGCAAGCAAGCAAAAATCATCTTATTTCTGTGACAGATGGAAAATGGGATTTTCCCCTATAGACTAAATTTTCTAATTATAAAAGATCCACATTTGCTCATCATTTTTAAAAAAACAACATAAAAATATTAAAAATAGCAAAAGATGAAAAAATTTATGTTGTTATAATGCTACCCCACAGATATGACAGTTTATATATTCTTCCGGACTATTTTCTCTGTCTACACGTACACACCTAAATCCCTACATCTATACATTAATGACCATGTTTCCAGATCCATACTCATAGATATAACACATCCTTTGTAACTCTGGCATAATACTCCATTTTAAAGATACATCCATTAATTTAACCTCAGAAATAAAATATCACGTAACACAAAAGCAGGGAAATATTTGCTAAAGAACTCCTTTTCCACTAGATTTTCATTTGCTTTTCATATAAACTTGGGTTAGACAATCAGAAAGAAAACCATTACAATCTTAATTTTTTTCCACTAAATTAAAAATCAGTGTTGACTGGGCACAGTGGCTCACACCTGTAATCCTAGCACTTTGGGAGGCTGAGGCAAGAGGACCACTTAAGGCCAGAAGTTCAAGACCCCAGCCTGGGCAACAAAACAAGACCCCATCTATATAAAACATTTAAAAATTAGCCAGGCATGGTGACATGGGCCTACAGTCCCAGCTACCTGGAAGGCTGAGGTGGGAGGATCTCTTCTTGAGCCCAGGAGTTTAAGGCTAGCCTCGTCAATATAGTGAGACCCTTTTAAAAAAAAAAAAAAAAAAGTGTAGAAACAGAAAGTGGAATGGTGGTTACCAAAAGCTAGGAGAGAGAGAAAAGGGCAGTTGTTTAATGAGTATAGTTTTACAAGTTTAGAAAGTTCTAGAAATCTTTCATAACAATGTGAATTTATTTAACACTACCGAACTATACACTTTAAAACAATTAAGATGGTAAATGTTACTTTTTTTACCAAAATTTCTTTAAATTACATCAAAATTTGCCTATTATCAGACAGGCTTCACATTCAACTACCCTTCATTAACACCTACTTTATATCATAGTTCTATTATGCCAGGTTCTAAAAACCCTGTTTTATACATAAGAAAACTAAATCACAGAAGGTGAAATGACTGACCCAAAATCACCGGCTAAGAAATGACAGAACTACAATTCAAACACTGATCTCATAACTACAACTAGGGACTTGACTTAAACTGCTTTAAGATATAATTCAAATACCAAACAATTGACTCATTTAAAGTATACAATTCAACAATTTTTAGTACAGTCACATAGTTATGCAACCATCCCAATTATGGAACATTTTTATCAACTCAAAAAGAAACCCAATATCCATTAAGCAGTCACTTCCCATTACCCCAAACCCACCCTATCCCCTACTCTAAACAACCACTAATCTGTTTTGTATAGAGTTACCTATTCTGGGCATTTCATATAAGTGGAATCATACTATGTATGTTATTTTATGACTGGCTTCTTTCCCTTAGCACAATGTTTTCAAGGTTCCTCCATGTGTAGCCTGTATCAGTACTTCATTCTTTTCTATTGCCAATAACATGCCATTGCATGGATAGATCACATTTTATTTATCCATTCACCAGTGCATGAACATTTGAATTATTTCTACTTTGGGGCTATTATGAATAATGCTGCTATGAAAATTCATGTACAAGTTTGTTACATGGACATATATGTTTCGTTTCTCTTAAGCATATGTATGCCTAGGAGTGGAATTGCTAGGTCACATCGAGCTCTATATTTAACCTTTTGAAGAAGTGCAAAACCGTTTTCTAAAATTTTCCAAAAAATTCTACATTCCCAGCAGCAATGTATGGGGGTTCCAGTTTCTCCACACTCTCACCAACGTTTGTATTATGTCTTTCTGGCTATAGCCATTCTAATGAGGGTGAAGTGGTATCTCAATGTGGTTTTGATTTGCATTTCCCTAACGACTAATAATGCTGAGCATCTTTTCATGTGCTTATTGGCCATTTACATACCATCTCTTAAGAAATGTCTGTTCAGATCTTTTGCCCATAATGTAATCACTGAGCTGTAAGAGTTCTTTAAATAGGGCTTTATCTTCTTTTATTTGTATTTTACTTTTTCTGTGAACTTCATCGAGAAGTAAGGGCTTTCCTTTCTGAGATTTTCTATTCCATCCTCTGCTTGATTTCTCTAACACCTACCTCGGGTTCAGCAGAAACAAACTTAAAATTAATAGACTCAGAAATTGGTCTGCACAATGTAATAGGACCTAAGAACAACACTGAGAGGTGTCTCAAACACTTACGTAAGGTTAAATTTGAAGTTGAACTGCCAAGTGTTGATTCCAGAAGGATATTCTCCCTTCTCGTTCGTGAATGTAAGGCCCAGCTGGATAATTTTTAAAAGGTCAACATTGCACCGCAGAAGCTGATACTGGTAATCTATGGAACTACGAAATTCACCAATTGGTCGTACCACAACACCTGGAAATTCTGTGTCCTGGAAAAGGAAAAAGTCTCTCAATGTAAGATTTCACAAACTAGCAGATATTGAATAATAATTTATAAATAAAATTTTACCTCAATTTATAAAAGTTACATGACAAGTCCCAAGCTTGGGCATAAAATTCTTCCTTAAAATACTGACCTTGTTGATATCTATTGAAGAAGCACTAGAATCATGAAGCTTTGCACAAGAATTTAATGATCCTAAATAAGCAGGATGTGAACAGAAGCAGCTGAGTAACTATGGGTAGATATGTAGCCAACTGAGAACGTTCTAGGTTGAGAACAACATACGAATAAAAATACAAATACAAATGGAAGTGAAATAGCCATTCAGAAAAACTTATAAAAAGCCATGTTTAGCTGGAATATAAAGACTCAAACGAGATCATATGAGTTCTGAATACCATGCTAAGGACTTAAGTCAATAATCTCTAAAGCAGTCACAAACTCCAAGCAGTTAATAATGGTAAGGAGTAAAGCGAGCTGAGCATGACCATGGTAACAAGTAATAGGGACTGGAGTAAAACGGAGAGCACGTGCCTTTCTGCAGGAGGTTCCTAACATCACCACAACACTCATCTCCCTCTGCAGCCACTCAAGGTCAGGCAGCAATGTGTACCATACACTGCCAGATCTTCCCATTTTTTTCCAGAGATGCCAGAAATCTGGAATTTAAGTGAGGTCTCTTGATTTTTAAATGCTGGCAACAAATTCTTTAAAACATTGTACAAATTCACCATGTCTGTGGAATAGATATGCCCTATAGGCTGATATAACTTCTGCTTCAAAGACTTAAACACAGTAACACTACAAAAAAATCTAAGCACTAGAGGTTGTGTCTTTCTCAGAGGCACTGGCTACCTTGATGTTTCATAAACACAACACAACCTTTCATCAAGTTTAATTTACCATGGCTTTAGTGGAATATGATAATTTCTTTTCAAAATCTCATATTAAGCATTCCCTAACCCCATATAAGAAGGTAAATCAAGCTGGGCACAGTGGCATGAGCCTGTATCCCAGCGACCTGGGAGGCTGAGGTGCTTGAGCCCAGGAGCTCAAAGCTGCAGTGCAATATGGTTGCGCCTGTGAATAGCCACTGCACTCCGGCTTGGGCAACACAGCAAGACCCTCATCTCTAAAAATGAAAAAATAAAACGAGGGTGAGTTAAATAGAGTAGAGCTCCTTACCATGGCAATGTAACTGTAACTGAGCACGATTTCTCGGATCTTCCTCATCTCTTCTTCTAAATTGCTGGCCCATACTTCACAGATAACCTGGCTATTCTCCACCAGTGCTGCAGGCATCCTGAAGAAACCTGAGAAGTCGCTTTCAGCTAACTAGTGTTAGAAGGCAAGCCAGACAACGTTTGATCTAGATTCAAAAACATATTTTGAAATCACGTAAGTTTACACACTGGCATGAGACATGAACAAAACATTGACATCAAAATAATAATTTAACATAACTTCATTAGTTTGCTAAAACATTAAGATCATTATATTTATGCTCCATTTTACACGATGGGGAAACCTGCTTTGTCAAAACACATACACACATACACTTTGTCAAAACACATGCACAACGCACACACGTGCGCGCACGCACACACGGTTCTTTCCTGAAGAAACTAAAGTTACTGAAGAAACTTTTGCCCATGAAGCCCTCTAGTGAAGTGAAACCACTACCCTTAACCAGTTTTCCATCCCTAAGACTGAAACAGTCCCGCTACCACAAATGTGCCCTTACCCACGACTTTCACATCACAGATGCCAAATCATGGAAACATTCCTAACAGAATCACTTCAGCCATTTTACATGTACCTGGGGTCTCCAAAAGCCTGAAAGAATGTCGACCTGAACTCTCACACTCAAGTCTTTCCACCCATACCATGAATATCGGCATGGGGCTCTCCCTTGGATTCCTCAAAAAGGAAATTCTTTTTCCCCACAATGCAAAAGTCAAATACAACCAAAGGCAATTATCTAACTTAATATAGTGCCTCTTCAGATTTGTGCAAATAGATCATGAAGCGATTTAAGTGGTAAACACCACTCCCACTTGCTAATTTGAACCTTGATAAAAGCACAATGAAAATCAGAATTTGCGTTATTAACATCTACCTTTAAACATATAATAATAAACAAACTAAGCAATTCAACAATAAGAATAAAGCTGGCAGGTATAAATAATTCAACTAGAAACAGAATAATTCATTTTGGGGGAGGAAATTGGGAAGGGGAAAGTATTCTAGTTCAGCCTCAGAGTAAAGTTGTTATTACAGCAAACTCAGCATGAGAGGCTTAGTTATAAAAAGACCAAAAACGGAGCTTATCATAAAGGTGTTTACTTCTAAGGCAACCCTATGGGTTGCCTCAACCCACATGGATCCTCCACACAATAGTGGGCTACAGTGTATGTTTTTAAGGGAGAATTCCTAGAAACAGTAAAATGAATATAAGTGGTTTCCAAAGGACCAAGCAAGGAAAATGTTTGCTTTCTACTTTCCAGATTGGGAAATGCAACGATGAGAATCTGGAACAAAACAAAACTGGCATCAAGTATTGCTCTGAGAATTTCTAAGAAAACTTTTGGTTTGTCAGCAACCCCTGAAGATTCCATTATCCTACACTTCTACAGATGTCTCTCTGAAATTATAGTTATTATGTGGTATCTCCCCAAAAAATATAGGTGGAAACTTCTCAAAGGCAGAATCAATTTCTCCTGCTTCTGTTCTATTAAAGGCTTCTAAATGAACAAATAAAAGGAAAAAACTGGAGTTCAGACTGAATTCAGATTAAATTATACTATCTGACCATTATTAAGACTATGCTGGGGCTCAGAATTTCAGTTTCCTAATTTTGCTGAAGATTTTCCCCTGCAAAGGAGCTTAAAACTATTTTCTATGCACATTTAATGTTAAATCAGTGCCACTTTCTTGTTTCCCTAACTGAAATTAATGCACTTCCTTTTTGGCATCATTTCAAACACAACCATAAGCTACTTTAGAAGTGACAGGTATTACACTCATGGGTTTTTGAGAAATGATTTCCATAAAAACAAAAGCAACAAAAGGAACACAAACAAAAAAACGCCTTTGGCCTCCATTCACAAAGGGATTTGTTTTGATTAATAAAAAGCTAACCACTATTTCCTGCAGATCACATGGGGCAGAAAAAAGGAAAAACAAAAGGTAACTACTATTAAAAAGCTAATCATTGCTATATGTATCTGACATAGGGGAACCACACAAGTCAACCACCGGCAAAAATATGTAAGATACTGTTGCACCAAATCCTTAGCTAGGAAATCCGTGGAGAAATAAACAATAGCTTCCCGCCTCTGAATGTAGTCCCACTCAAAAATTAAAAAGGAATTACACTACTCGTATTTAACATAGCAAGTCAAATTACTGAATATGCAGGCCAAAAAAAAGAGAAAATAGCAATTCTAATACCAGCAGTTCTGCCTGCCACTTTCCACTTCGTGAGCACATGCTCCAGAATGAGCCCAAGATAGGCACCACAAACAAACTGTTCCCTTGGTTTGTCTTCTTCCTTTTAAGCCTCCTCAGGGCAAGCATCTCTCGCTATCATGACTCTAAGCTTTTCAGTTATGTTTATTTGCCCACCACAGACCCCAAAGGTTGTAACCTAATTACTTCATCTGGGTGACAACCAAAGAAACAGTAACAAATTTCAAAGCTGAAGGGAAAATGGTGGTTGGCTTAGGCAGAAACAGGATTGCAATCTCAAACTTTTCACCTTCCTAGGGAACTTTTGAGGATAATTTTGATCACATGCAGTGTGTGTCTCACGGGTTGCCTTAAAAACTTAACTCCCACATGAAACTGTGCAAGAGGGAAAGGTTTTCACCAACACACACCCCTACGAATTACTGACGTCCCTGCCCTGGGCTCAACAGCAGTGCAATCTGTTCAGATCCCTCCCACTGACCTACAGGGTAAACTTCTCCAAAACAGAGTTCCTTATTTACCGAGGAAAGCTCTGGAGAGCAATTAATGATAAAGCCACGGAAAGGTTTTCTCTGCAAGCAATCCAGACCACCAGGCTTTGCTCCGGAGAAGAACGTTAAGTTGAGCCTGGTTTTTCTGGTTTTGTTTTGTTTAACCCTAAGTGTGCAAGGAAACAATAAGCATCACTTCCCTATTCCAGAGGACTGAACAAAGGCTTTGCCGCGCATGATTAAGATGGAAAAGGAAGTAGTAGCACGTTACAAGAAATGGCAGCAGCGCGGAAGAGAGTCCTCTGTACACAGCCACCGCCGTCCTCTGGCCCTAGCCCACCTTCAAAGAGTGTCGGAAAACACTGCCCTGAACTCAGCTGCAGTTCAAATGTTTCTTAAAACCATCCGAGTAGTCCCAGGCCTGTGAGCTGGCTCAGCCACAGCAATGACTCTGGTTCAGAAAGCCATGGATCAGCAAGAAAAAGTTGTGGGGCCGCAAGAACTAAGGAGGCGGTGGAGAGTTAGAAGGGGGAGGCTCGCAAGGTTCCAAACTCAAGTCCGCTGTCTCCCGTCATCATTCTCCTTCCGTTCAGGATCTCCCTTTCACTTCAAACTACACTCGGCCCTCCCCTCCTCCTCCTAACACCCCATTCTTCCTTTTTGTTTTGTTTTTTGGAAAGCAAAGATGTTAAAATTACAGACCTTAGCACCAGATAGATCTAAGTTCGAAGCCAGGCCAGGCCACGTCCTAGCTGTGTGGCCCTGCATAAATCACGTCTTTCGTGCCTCAGTCTTCCTATCACGTAAAATGGGTTTGATAATAGCATGCACCTCGGAGGACTGCAGTAGGGGTTAAATAGAATGAAGCATATAAGGTGCTTTGTAAAGTTCTGGCACATATCACTATAACATTAGCATCGTGTGGTTATTATTAGTACTATTCGGTGGGTTTCTTCCCCTTCTCAACACCCTGCCCCGACTCGCCTTCCTCCCATAGGCCCCCGATGGCCTCCCACACTCTTTTATCTCACGCTCCTCTCTCCAAGAAGCACGGAGCCTCTTACCCTGACCAGCAGGGCCCGCGGAGCGCTGGTTGGCGGACTGGCGGGCTGACTCCCCGACAGCAGCAGCGGCGGCACCGGCGGAGACAGGTACCCCTCACCCGGAGCTCTCCTCCCTCTGCCCCGGATCCGCTCCTAGAACCGAGCGAGCCAGTGAGATGGGCGCCTCCGTGCCCAGAGCGGCCTTACGTACCGCCCACAAACAACCAGACTACACCACTCTACCCACCTGATCCTCCCGACTCGCCTGCTCTCCAGAGTCACTCCAGACGCGCGCGCGCCTGTTCATGCCCGCTCCTCCCCCTTTGCGCGCCCCGGTGACACTGCGCGTGTTCGCTCAGCCCGGGAGCTCGCGGGGAGCAGCGCGCAGGCGCAGAACCAAGACGGCGCCGCGAAAAAGGTGGGGCGGGGCGGCCTCGAAGAACGCATGCGGAAGACGGCCCGCCCTCGGCCTTCTTCGCGCGATTAGTTGCGGTGGCTCAGTTCAAACACGATCTTTACTCCTCCTCCATTTTGCTTCTCCTTCCGCGCGCCCAGGAAGGGGCGTGGCCTAGAGCTAGCCCCCCCGTGGGCGTGGCTCTGGAAATACCAAAGGGCGTGGCCCGTCGGACCAAATCGCTCAAATTACAACGCCCGCTCCTCCCTGCTTCGAAGGACCGTTAAGATCGTTGACAGGAAAGGACTTCGGGGGAGGTCGATGGGGAGAGAGCCTGACCCCTCCTTCTGTGCTAATGCGGCCCCCTGGATTCCCTCGCTTACAAAGCATCTACCTCACGCGTTCCTTTCCGGCAAACAATTCGCTGGGGCTGGGGCGGCACCCGGATAGCGAGTCTGGGTGACGTCCGCCAAGGCCCGCCTCCCTCCCTGCCTCACAGAGCCGGGAGAGGAGCGTTGCCATAGCAACTGGCCCGCCACGGCCTGCTCGAATTACAAAGAAGAAGCGCCTCCATTGCGGGAAGCGCCCGCCGGGGCCTTCATGCAGCCCGGAGACCCGGGCGGACGAGCAGTGGGCCCGCCACGTTGTAGTTTCTACGGCCCCGCTGCCAGCCCCTTGATTCTCTTTTAATCCTGCTTGGAGAGAGGGCTCTTTGTCAGCGCCGGCCCTGGGTAGCGTGTGACCAGGCTGGGACGCGCCACTGCCTCGCGTTCTGCAGCAGTGGGGGAAGAAGACAAAGCCCCGACTCCTCGCACGCTGCCCTCCCTTGGGGACCGCCCCCGCGGCCACTGTCGCAGACGCTCCGCCTCAGTCCCCGAGAGGAAGTGGGGGCGGCCCGAGCGCGGGTCTAGTCGTAGTCCCAGGTGCTTTTACTAGAAGGGAGCTGGCGATAAGCCTGCAGCTGGTGTTCCCCTCGAGACCGGCCAGTGGCCTTCCTACTGTTCACTTAGCACTTTTAAACCTTTCCCCCTAAAGGGATTCTCCAAAATCCCACTTGCATTTCCTAGGTTGGATGCGGAGCTGGCCTTAAGCGGCAATTTCAAACGGGATTCCCAAAAGCTATTCTCCAGGGAGGTGAACTCCCAGCTCCAGCCTCGGGGGTAAGAGCATCGAATGCACTCTCTGAACTCCACTCCTTCTCCCCTCCAAATGAGTGTCTGTCTCCTTATCTATAAAATAAGGATACGAATGACTGTCTCTCAAGATTGCGGTGAAGACTAAATAGTTAATAAGTGTGGGGAGCCGGCAGCACAGGGATCCCGTCTTGGAGGCAGCTGTGCCCTGCGCATGCGCGTCTACTCCTCTATGCCTGCCAATCATTAAGGAATACGTTCTGAGGGCGGCCCTGGCTGAGGGTATTTAGAGTAGGCTCGCTTCCTGTTCGGGGTCTCTCGCCATGTTTAAGTTGTTGATGTGAAGTTGTGCCACTAAACTGCTGGTGGAAGAACTCCAAAGTTGTTGCGTCCTGACTGCTGGCAGTCTAGGGCGCGACAAATAAGAGGGAAAACACCCCGCACCGAAGAAGATACGTGAGAGCGTTCAATAAATAATTGCTTCTGGACTGTTCTCTCTGCAGTAGTCCATGTTTATTAGCTCCGCTGCAGGACTAACAAATCATTGGGTCGAGGGATACGGCGATGGAGAAGGCAGGCGAGACACCCTTCCCCCAGTCCGTTCTGTGGATTTCTGACATCCTTTCACCCACTTGTGATTAGATTCAAAAGAGGCTGGCCCTACCAGGCACACGAAGAGCAGCCTCCACTGTCTTTTCTTGGAATTTTGTTTTTTTCCTGCAGCACCGGGCCTGGTGTGCACCGAAACAATCAAACAGGAAGCACCCTCTCCATCGCCGCCACCACCCCTCACCCAGAACTGGGTGTTCATGTCTCTGGATTATTGAAGATAAATATCAAACACAGATGGGTGGTATTTCAGGAGGCGTTGGAGTGTTTTAAATTTTAAACAATGGATTTTTATGTGGTACGTGAGCTATTGCAAAATTAGAACAATTGTGGAAGTTACTGATTCTTGATGGGAGGCCCCAAATGAATGAGAGGGTAGGTGGAAAACAATATATTCAATAATATAATTTCATATATGCGAAAACCTATTATTTTTTGAACTGCAAACTATAGGAAGTCATGTTTGAAAAAAGTCTCAGTTGGGAGAGTATAGGTTTAAAAAAATTGAGAAACGCTGGTTATAAAATGGGTCTCCTTAAGAACCAGCCAGCCAAGCCTTCCTGTTACTCCCAATTCTAAATAAATCTAACATAATGCATTTTGTAAAAGTATAATATGTGTAGGGAGATCAAATCCAAGCTATATATCTGGGTTTGAAATATTCTGAAAATGGAGAGAAGGGTAAATGCCTCCTGGTTAGTACCACTGTAAATCACCTTCTGGACCCACATCTCAAAAACCTGAAACACCTGGATGCCTGTCAATTGACTGATTACATTTTTTAAGTTTTTAACCCCCTGAGGCATAGCCAAGGTCTGTCACTTTGTATAATGTCTATTATCAGATTATGTGTTTAACTGCAAAATGCACCCAGTTGGCTTTTTTTTTTTTTTGTATTTGGGGTTAACTTCCTGCTTTTGAAGGTGTGTTGTCCCTGCTTTTCCTACATAATACAAATACCTTCTTCTTGCTCCTAGAAATTATCAACAGATCATCAAACTTCCCTTAAATATATATAGACTGAGGGTCATGTTTCATGACTAAGCATTCAATTATTATTTTGATTACAACCAAAAAGAAAAATCCTCTGATCTACGATGATTTCAGGTTTCTGAAATATTCTCAGAGTTCATTTTTTCACATCTGGAAGTAAATATCAAATCTACTTTATTCATATCTTATTCAACTTTCCTTCTTCCTTAGAGTCTACTAAAGTAATCACATTTCAAAATCTACCTATAATGATCATAGACCTTTAAATATCCAAAGCTGAGAGGGTCCATAAAAATGTTCTAACCAATACATCCCCTAATGTCACAGAAAGGAAGTAAATAACTTGATTAAAGTCAGCCAGCTCCCAGAGATAGGACTGGGATTTGAATCTTCTGATTCCCAGTCCAGTATGCAGGATTAGGTGTTCCTCCAGTCAGTGCCGTTTACAGTCCATTTGCTGAGATTGGGGCCCCATGTTGACCCTGGAGGATACACTGGTAAATGAAACAGACATGGTTCCTGGCCTCATGGAGGTTAGCATTTGGTGGCAGGGATTGACAAAACAAGCAAGCATTCAAGTAAGAAATAAAAAAATAGTGGCCAGGCGCAGTGGTCACGACTGTAATCCTAGCACTCTGGGAGGTCAAGGCAGGAGGATAGCTTGAGCTCAGGAGTTTGAGACTAGCCTGAGCAACATAGTGAGACTCTGTCTCTACAAAAAATAGAAAAATTAGCCAAATGTGGAGGTATGCACCTGTAGTCACAGCTACTCGGGAGACTGAGGCAGGAGGATCACTTGAGCCCAGGAGTTTGAGGTTGCAGTGAGCTATGATGATGCCACTGCATTTTAGCCAGTGCAACAGAGTAAGACTCTGTCTCAAAAAAAAAAAAAAAGAAATTGTGATCACTATCATGAAGGACACTAATGGAATAAAGTGACAAAGAATGACTGGATTAGGGAAAATCAGGGGAAATCACTTGGGTGGAGGTCAGAGAAGGCTTCTCTAAGAAGGTGGCATTTAGGCAGAGATGAGGACAGAAGGACCCAACGAGAGGGAGGAGAGAGAGAGGCGAGAGGAGAGAAAGAGGCACGAGGAGTTGGGGGCAATAAATTTTAGGCATAGTGTAAGAAGTGAATGTTGGCCGGGCGCGGTGGCTCACGCCTGTAATCCTAGCACTCTGGGAAGCTGAGGTGGACAGATCGCTCAAGGTCAGGAGTTCGAAACCAGCCTGAGCAAGAGCTGGTTTAGTAGAGCCCCATCTCTACTAAAAATAGAAAGAAATTAATTAGCCAACTAAAAATATATAGAAAAAATTAGCCAGGCATGGTGGCGCATGCCTGTAGTCCCAGCTACTCGGGAGGCTGAGGCAGGAGGATCGCTTTAGACCAGGAGTTTGAGGTTGCTGTGAGCTAGGCTAACACCACAGCACTCTAGCCCAGGCAACAGAGTGAGACTCTTGTCTCCAAAAAAAAAAAAAGTGAATGTTGTATGGTAGAGAAAGGAGACCAGGGCAGCTGCAGAGAGATGGACCAAAGGCAGAATGGGCCAAGATGAGGCTGGAGAGGAAAGCAGAGGCCAGGTGCTCTATTCAAAGTGCAGCAGGATTCATCGGAAGGAAGGATGTATAACAAAAAACTAAATGAAATTATAATAACAAAGCGCAGCAGGAAACTCTAAAGAATTTTACTCAGAGGAATGACCTAATCCTGATTTATGTTTTTAAAGATTACTTTGACTTCTGTGAACATAAAGATATTTTAATTTTTTTATTTGAATTACACTAAATTTAATACAAAAAGACAGCTATCTTCTCCCAGCCATGGGAAATATGTTGCCTATGGAAATATTGGATGACACCTTAAGTAATTTTTACTGATTGAGAGGTGATTCTGATTGAGAACGAGTTGCACGATATCCTTTTGATTATTGTTACTGTAAATATCTTCAAGGCTACTAACTGAACACTAGTACTTTACAAAGAAGAAAGTTGATCTCTGTACAGGGCTAGGTAGACAGAAACATAGCCGATGGAAAGGGCAGACAAGCACATTACTGTAGTTAAGAGTAAAACTTATCCTTGGGGCACTCTAGGCAGTTTAAAACACTCTCTTCCCTGCTCTGTGTGCATACAACAGACCCATAGTCTCTGATGTCACAGCCAAATCTCCAAACTCTTACTTTTTTTTATATGACCAGCATTGAGAATCTTCTTTCGAACTTCTGTAATATTCTATAATGTCCTAGGAGCAAGGGGACCCCAAAGGCTTCAGAATTTCTCTTAAGTTTCCAACCAGATATGTGTTTGGGGTAAGGGGAAAGCAATTCCATGGAAATTGATAAGCAAGATTATAAATCTCAATTCCAGATCATCAGAAGTTAGAACTGGGAGAGGCCCCAGAGACCCACTCAACCCAATTCACTCATTTTACAGATGAGGAAACTGAAATTTAGAGAGGCAGAGGTCACACAGCTGGTGGGTGGCAGCACTCTGTTTGAACTGGGACCTGCCTTCTCCAAGACTCTCAAGGTTTTTTCGAGATCAGCCAGGAGGAGGCCATCTTACATAACCTTGAGATAATAAGAAAGCTGAGCAATCCCCTAAAGACAGGAGGGAGAGAAAGCCCAGGAAGACTGGAAAGTGTCTCACTGAAGAGATGCTCTTCTCTTTAAGGCTCCCCCGGAAATCAAATATTTACTGAGGACCTACTATGTGCCAGAGTTATTAATGCCATGGAAATACAAGAAAGCCTTATATGAAATGATTATTGAAAAAGTTACCTGCTACTCCAGGGAGTGTTGACCCCATAAGCTAAAAAGTTTGAAAGAAAAGAACTGGGGGCAGAAGAGTGTACAGAAACAAGAAGGAAATTCTGGGTGGGAGGATCAGCAGAAGCAAAGATACAGAGGTAGGGATTAATAGGAAATAGGAAAAAAAGTTTCTGCACATTGCAGTAGGTAAACAATAAATGTTTGCACATAACAGTGATGTCTAGAGCGTTATAAAGTACAAACAGATGGGAACTAATATCATAGGAGAGGAGCCAGACCAAGGCATGCCTTGGAAGTCAGGTAGCAATTTGACCAATGCACAATACAGACTTGTTCTGCCAAAGGATATATACATTATATAAATACCCAGAATATTGAAAAAATACTAGTATCTCTGAAAGGAGAAATGAGGAAGAACATGAATAAGTTGTACAAAATGTATTTAATTTGTGAGCAAGCATTGAATATTTACTGAGCCCTTGCTTTGTGCAAGGATATATTAGGCAGGGAGAGATGACCAAGCTGTGGTCCTTTATTAGCCAAATAAAATATGACACATCTGTACAATGGGACAGCATGCAGCCATTAAAAAGAATATGGCAGCTCTTAAAGGTACTATATGGAACAATCTGCACGTTTGAGTGTTAAGTGAAGAAAGCAAGGTGCAAAGCAAACATGTATGGTGGTGTTGCCAGAGGAGTGGCGGAAAACATACACGTGTCTGTTCATATAGGCAAGCTCTGGAAAGCTATACAAAAAACTGGTCACAGGTTATTTTGAGAGGAAAATAAGGGGACAGGTAAGAATTAAAAAGACTTATTTTTTCACTGTACTTTTTTTTATCCTTTTGCATTTTATATCATATGCACATACTGCCTATTCACAAATAATTTTTTTTTTTTTTGAGACAGAGTCTCACTTTGTTGCCCGGACTAGAGTGCCGTGGCGTTAGCCTACCTCACAGCAACCTCAAACTCCTGGGCCGAAGCGATCCTTCTGCCTCAGCCTCCCGACACAAATAATTTTTATAAATTTACAAATAAAAATTCAGCTCTTGGCCGGGCACGGTGGCTCATGCCTGTAATCCTAGCACTCTGGGAGGTCGAGGCAGGTGGATCACTCAAGGTCAGGAGTTCAAGACCAGCCTGAGCAAGAGCAAGACCCCGTCTCTACTAAAAAAAATATAAAGAAATTAATTGGCCAACTAAAAATATATAGAAAAAATTAGGCAGGCATGGTGGCGCATGCCTGTAGTCCCAGCTATTCGGGAGGCTGAGGCAGAAGGACAGGAGTTGGAGGTTACTGTGAGCTAGGCTGACACCACGGTACTCTAGCCCAGGCAACAGAGCGAGACTCTGTCTCAAAAAATCAAAAAAATAAAAACTCAGCTCTTTTTCAAACGTGTACCCCATTTCATGTCACGGGTTCTGTCCCCTAACTTCCCCTGTTTCAAAGTGTAAACTTAGCCTCTGTGGGTGTACCTCTCCCGCGTGTCTCCTCCCCTGCCTGCCTTCCATGGGAAGAAAAGCAATGAAAAGTGAGGAAATGAGGTCCTCTGGTCATCAACTTGTACCGCCTACTTTTATCTGACACCCACCTCTTTTATTGAACCCGTCTCCTATGGGATAGCCACATTTTCTTAAGTTGTGAAAGATGAAGGAAATTTTTAAAAAGACAAAAAGAAGGAAAAAGCCCAGAGTTTGGCCAAATACTGTTCTTTTCAAGCTTCTGCTTGAACTGCATATTTCCTCTCAGCTTTAAGGACCTGCCCTTCGGGTAGAAGGGCGTTTTGTTTCCAGCCCACGCAGACCCAAACTTTTTCTCTCATCACGTGCCCGGCCCAAGCCAGTCAGCAGCTCTGTAATGAGATCACCGTGGCCAGCCTCCCAGCCTACCGAGCCACTACAGAGTTAGCCAGCAGCAGCAGCGGCCACCAAAGCAGGGGTGCTGCAAGAGAAGAGGAGGCAGCCTGGATTGACCTGTGGCCAGGACCTTGGAGGAGCTTGGAAACAGCCCACCGCAGAGGTGAGTGGGAGCTGCTGGGAAGGGGAAGTGTTTGCGGAAGTCAGGACATGTCCGAGTTCACTTTTAAAAGGGCAAAACACACTCTTCCCACCTCTGCCACCATCCTGTCCTCTCCTCTTACAGTAAAGGTGAGCTGTGCCTTTGATCAGCACAGTCTTGCTAATGTCTGCCTCCTCTGTAGTCTTATTGTTCTAGCAACTGACAACTAATTATAATGGACTAGTTTTGGCTTTAAAACCAAGGGAAAGAGCAACTCCTAAGTCAGAATTCAAACAACAGGCAGATCAAACTGGGAGAAGACTGTTGGGAAGCAACTGCTGCCTAATTGCTTCTTATTTCTAATGTGTCATCACCGGGAGGAGACAGGCAAATTATTATACAACAGTTTTAAAGTCTCTGGATAGACGTGTGTGCCATGAGCTGGACAACCTGGTCAAAGCTGTTTTTACGCAACGTATTTATTAGTAGTGGCTCCAGTTTTGGAATTGTTAATGGCCCGATACCTATGCAAACACTCCCACAAAGGTTATTGGGTGAGGGGCATATAGTCGGGTGTATGGATGGAGGTGAAAATAGGCTAGTGGTTTTTAGGGTGCACCTACGGCCCTCTGGGGCTTAAGGCAAGCAAGGTGCTGATTTGTGGGTTGCTTCAGTTTCATGTGCAGTTCCAACTAAATTTCTCTGGTTGGGAGAAACAATTTGCTAAAACGAAAATGCACTGAGCCTCAGCTTCTGACTTTAGATAGGAAAGTTGTTAGCAGAAGGGAAAAGGTAAAGAATGTAGCAAATGTTGGGCACATTCGCAATGCTTTTGATTCCTTTGTCTTTTTTTTTTCCCCCACTCTGTTGCCCGGGCCAGTGCCATGGCGTCAGCCTAGCTCACTGCAACCTCAAACTCCTGGGCTCAAGCGATCCCCCTGCCTCAGCCTCCTGAGTAGCTGGGATTACAGGCGTGTGCCACCACGCCTGGCTAATTTTTTCTACTTTTAGTAGAGACAGGGTCTTGCTCTTGCTTAGGCGGGTCTCGAATTCCTGAGCTCAAGCAACCTCCCGCCTCGGCCTCCCAGAGTGCTAGGATTACAGGTGTGAGTCACCACACCTGGCCTGTCGCTGACGTCATTTGCAACTTCATGAGCAATCCTGATCCAGCGGCACCCAGATAAATTGTCCCTGAAATCCAGATCCACAGAAACTGTGAGATAATAAAACATGTATTTTTTTAAGCCATAAGCTTTGGGGTAATTCGATTCTTTTATCTCCTATTTATTCAGCAAATACTTCCTGAGTATCTGCTACATGCCAGGCATGTGCTTGGTGCTGTGGATCTCATAATAAGACAAGCAGGCTTTGGGCCTCACAGGCGTGCAGTCAAGCGGGGCAGTAAACTCCTAAAGGATGAAAGTACCATGCAGCAAAAGAAGTGAAGGGGATATTACTGAAACTGACCCAAGGGAGTCATTGCTGTCTCAAAGTTTAATCTTTTACCTTCATGTATTTCATCTTTTTTTCATTTTTATTTGTAGACACAGAGGTCTCACTATGTTGCCCAGGCTGGTCTTGAATACCTGGGCTCAAGAGATCGTCCCACCTCAGCCTCCCAAATAGCTGGGACCACAGGCACATGCCACCACGCCTATTTTTTCTTTTTGGGTATCAGTCACTCTTCCTTCTATATAAGGGTCAGATATGTACAGACCTTGAGTCCTAGGAGCTCCTTGAGACCCTCTTCACCAGAGGCTTT
Organism: Lepilemur ruficaudatus; assembly: GCA_963574885.1. Taxonomy (NCBI): domain Eukaryota; kingdom Metazoa; phylum Chordata; class Mammalia; order Primates; family Lepilemuridae; genus Lepilemur; species Lepilemur ruficaudatus. Next base: position 37,613 of record CAUYRT010103257.1, read on the forward strand.
AAGCTGTGTAATCACATTTCAGGTGAATCTCCCAGGCCTGGAGGCAGACCCCTCAGCTTCCCCTAGAATACAAACGGCCTGAGAGCAGACACTAAATTAAGGGTAGTGCTAATGCTCGAGTCAGTTGCCCTCTCCGTGTGTCCTTTCCCCACTTACAAAGTAGAATTTATGCTCTTCCAAAAATGCATGTAGCACCAGGCAAAGTGTTAGGAAGGCTGGATTTTGCCAGAAACTGTGTGGAGTTTGGAGCAAGTCACTTCTGCTATCTAGGCCTATCTCCTTAGCTATAAAATGGAAGGGGTAGACCAGATGACCATGAGTTTTTTTTTTTTCCTTCTCTAAGAGTAAATTATTTTAATACTTTTACAATATGCTTACAAAGAAAAAATACCCATTCACATAAAGATAATATATTTTATACCTATAAAACAGGAAAGCCAGGAACTGTGTCATGCACTTGTAATCCCAGCTACTTGGGAGGCTGAGGTGAGAGGATCACTTGAGCCCAGGAGTTCAAGTCTAGCCTGGGCAACATAACGAGATCCCATCTCAAACAAACAAACAAACAGTCTCTATTCCTTCCACCCTCACCCTATTCCCCTGTCCTATATTCAGATTCTTGAAGTTGTGAACATCAGCTATAGCCTCATAGTGTCATTTATCTAGATTGGGGATTCCTTAATAAAAAGCTTACACAGTCAGAATCATCTGCTTTCAACACAATCACACTAAAATGTATCTAATTTAGATAATTTCACAATCTATATATCAAATGCTATTTACGGGAGAATCAATTTATTCTAGTATAAAATACTAGAATCTTTTAGCACATTTCATTTCTTTCTCTTCCCTGAATGCATTCCCTTCTTAAATAACTATTTCATATTTTCCTCCTAGATACTTTGTCATTTGGAAACTCAAAGTTATATAGAAATATTCTCTAAAATAGGACAAGAAGCATGTCTTATGCATCTCACACATCCCCTGTGTCTGGCATTGTAGCGGGTACATAATAAATGTTTCTTGAAAGAATGAGTTAATATTTTAGAGAAAACAGGTCCTTTGGTATTAAAACACACACAAACACTATCTAGTCCTTTATTCATGGCTAATACAGGCCGATCTCATTCCTTTGTTTCCCTTTCAATCTCTGCACTCATCAACACCAATGCATTCTGTATTTTTTGTGGCTCAGTTGGTATAATGAGCACTGAATTCAAGTTCCTCCGCTAAATACCTGTCAAAGCTGAAGCCAATGACTGACTATCTCTATGCCTCCATTTCTTCAGATGGAAAATGGGGGCATCTGAACAGATGAGCTCTAAGACAACTTCCATTGCTTAGATGGGAGACTTCAAAAGGTAGAAAAAAAGAATTAGACAGTCAAGTCGCAGAGAGGAAGCCCAGTAAAAATGTAATGATTATAATGCCTTAACATATTAAAATTTATAAATGTTAATTTTACTTGCCAAAATTTCTATCTTGAACACTATCATTGACAAACAATGTTAAGGAACTTCTCTGGGTGAAGGCCCGTCTGTCTGCCCACAGTGTTTGAGGTCTCCCTTAGAACCTGTCTGACTGCCTGTGGTCATGTAAAACTGAAAACATGTATGCAGGCAGGTAGAGAGGCACAGAAAGCAAGCTGCTTTCATCATAAAATATTCAGCAGAATGGTACGGTTGTGTAGCTTGGAGGACTCAACTACCTAGATAAGTATCTCGGGAGATGGCACATGGGCGTATTGGCATAGCTAAAGAATAAATGGCATGTTAGGACATGCTTCGTTGGTTCTAATGAAATCAGATGTCAACAGATAAACGGTGCTGCTCCTACAGCCAAGAAGCCTTCCCACCACTGGAAGATAAACAGTCATTCTTCCTTTGGCCAGAAGGTATACATGGAGCAGAGAAGTCGAAGGTCAAACTTACGTATCAGCGCCTAATCACTCAGTCTCAGCAATACCCAAATTCCATACCATGGACACAGTGCCCTGCCTTGTGGGATAAACCAGAGCTGCCTCCTTCCAGGGTCAATGTCTTATCATACTGATAGTCAACTAGTCTCTCTTGGTTTTGGTTTTTTATTTCAATATCTGGTTCTGTTTACTTATACTTTATACCCAGCCTACATCTCAAAAGAGTTTAGGGTAGCTTCCAATAAAAGGATACATATAATAGAACAGCTGCAAATAAATAAAAACTGATTAGAAACCATCGGCTACTATATATCTTTTATATTGTTTTGATGGGGAGAGTGTAACCTATACAGAAAATAACCAGGTGCTTTAACTGCTACTGCTTTGATTTTGAACCATGTAAAATTGTGAACAAGCAAAAAAAAGGAAGAAGAAGAAAAAACTATTAGGGCACTGGTTCTTAATCATAGTTACCTTTAATAATCTAATGAAAGTTATAGACCCTTCTATGATGAAAAACTGAACATGGAAAATTCTGCATATAATTTCAGGGGAGACAAAGACTTCTCAAAGTCCTTCAAGAATGGAAATTATCTGAACTGGCCGAGCACGGTGGTTCACGCCTATAATCCTAGCACTCTGGGAGGCTGAGGCAGGAGGACTGCTTGAGGCTAGGAGTTTGAGATCACCCTTGACCAAGAGTGAGACCCCGTCTCTACTAAAAATAGAAAAAATTAGCCAGGCGCAGTGGTGTGCACCTTGGGAGGCTGAGGCAGGAGGATTGCTTGAGCCCAGGAGTTTGAGGTTGCTGTGAGCGAGGCTGATGCTACAGCACTCTAGTGACTCTGTCTCCAAAAGAAAAAAAAAAGAAAGGTGGGTCAAAGGGGAACAGTTATTTCCTAAAGTCAGAGCTGGTAAACATGCATCTAGAATGATAAAACCAAATACAATCATATACAAAAGAATAAAATATCTGTAGAGAGGGAAATAAGTGGTGCAGTAGCATGAAGTCCAGCTTGGAATCTGGACCCTGAGCCTGGCTCTGCCACTTATCACTTGGCCTCCCTTTATGTAGGTTCCTTCATCCGTATAATATGGCAGAACAAGATGACCTGTAATGTTCCTTTCCAGCCAGGTGATGACACTATGCCATAGGGATGGCCAGTGGGTTAACATGTGCCAACTCCTCTGGACTGGTGCGCCTGCCCTGAGTGCTGTGGTTAGGACTGTGAGCTTGGTCCAGGCTCAACTGAAAGACGCCAGGAATGACAGGTGATGTCTACCAGGGATGACAGAATGTTGGAGGAGAATTTGCTATCTAATTCTTAATTATTATTGTTTTAATTAAATTTGAGATTTTTTGAATAGGTAACACATTCATATGGTTCCAACATTTCAATCATATAAAAACAGAAAACATTTATTGCCAATTGATTTTTCATAGGGGTGCCAAGACAATTCAATGGGGAAGGAATAGTTTTCAACAAATGGTACTTGGATACCTGGATATTCACATGCAAAAGAATGAAGTTGGACCCCTTTCTTACACCATACACAAAAATTAACTCAAAATAGACAATGGAACTAGATGTAAGAGCTAAAATGATAAAATTCTTCACAAAAAAACATAGGCTTAAATGTTTGTGACCTTGGATTAGGTAATGGTTTCTTAAATATGACATCAAAAACACATTTCCATACTGCAAATGATACCATTAAGAAAATGAAAAGACAGGCTGGGCGCGGTGGCTCACGCCTATAATCCTAGCACTCTGGGAGGCCGAGGCGGGCGGATGGCTCGAGGTCAGGAGTTCGAGACCAGCCTGAGCAAGAGTGAGACCTCGTCTCTACTAAAAATAGAAAGAAATTAATTGGCCAACTAAAAATATATGTAAAAAATTAGCCGGGCATGGTGGCCCACGCCTGTAGTCCCAGCTTCTCGGGAGGCTGAGGCAGGAGGATTGCTTGAGCCTAGGAGTTTGAGGTTGCTGTGAGCTAGGCTGACTCCACGGCACTCACTCTAGCCGGGGCAACAGAGCGAGACTCTGTCTCCAAAAAAAAGGAAATGAAAAGATAACCCATAGAATGAGAGAAATATCAGCAAGTCATATATATCTGATAAGGAAAAGGACTGGCAACCAGAATGTACTGTAGAGAACACTTACAACTCAATAATTTAAAAAGACAACCGAATTTTAAAATGAGCTAAGGGTTTGAATAGGTATCTTCTTCTCTAAAGAAGATACACAAATAACCAAATGCACATCGTTATTAGAGAAATGCAAATTAAAACCAGTGAGAAACTCCTTCACACCCACAAGGATGGCTGCAATTAAACAGATATATATATATATATGTACAATAACAAGCGTTGGTGAGGATGTATAAAAATTGGAACCCTCATACTTACTAGTGAGAATATAAAATGATGCAGCCGGTATGGACAACAGTTTGACAGTTTCTCAAAATGTTAAACATAGTTATCATATGACTCAGTAATTCTGCTTCCAAGCATTGTGAACAAATATGAACCTGAAAGAATCAGTCCGTCAAGATTAGATCGTCGGTGGCTAACTGGGCCTAAATTTAAAACAGAGCCAAGTGGCCATTTGCTGATTAGGGTACTCTGAGCTCTTCCCAAACCCACACTTCTTTAACTTTGGGACTTTCGGAGCTCACCTGAACCAACCAATCAGAGCTCAGCTATGTCAGTTTACACTAAAGGCTGCATCTACCCAGTTTGCAAGCTATTCTCTGGAATAAAATCTCTTTCCTCCAAATTCCTTTTTGGGAGAACTTCTGCTCACAGTGTATATCCAAGAAAAATGAAAACATATGTCCACACAAAAACTTGTACACAAATGTTCACAGCACCATTATTTGTAATAACCAAAAATTGGAAACCATCTATATTTCCATCATCTGATGAGTAAATAAAATATGAGATATTCATGCAAAGGAATATTATTTAGCAATAACAAGGAATGAAGTAAAGAAACATGCTACAACATGAGTGAACTCTGAAAACATGCTCCTCTGAAAACAGGGAAAGAAGCCAAACGCAAAAGGCTACATATGGTATGATTTCATTTATGCAAAATGTCCAGAGTAGGCAAATTCATAGAAACAAAAATAGATTAATGGTTGCCCAAGGGTAGAGGTGGGGCAAAAGGGCGGAGCAGAGGGAGAGATTGGGGATTGATGACTAAGGGGTACAAGGTGTCTTTTTTTTTTTTTTTTTTTTCCCCTGAGACAGAGTCTCACTCTGTTGCCCAGGCTAGAGTGAGTGCCGTGGCGTCAGCCTAGCTCACTGCAACCTCAAACTCCTGGGCTCAAGCAATCCTTCTGCCTCAGCCTCCCAAGTAGCTGGGACCACAGGCATGCGCCACCATGCCCGGCTAATTTTTTCTATGTTTTTAGTTGGCCAATTAATTTCTTTCTATTTATAGTAGAGACAAGGTCTCGCTCTTGCTCAGGCTGGTCTCGAACTCCTGACCTCGAGCGATCCGCCCGCCTGGCCTCCCAGAGTGCTAGGATTACAGGCGTGAGCCACCGCGCCTGGCCTCAAGGTGTCTTTTTGAAGTAATGAAAGCGTTCTCAAATTGTGCTGACAGATGCACAACCTCAAATATATTCATACTAAAAGCCATTGAAATGTACACTTTTACATGGGTAAATTATATCATACGCGAATTATAGCTCAATAAAGATATTTTAAAAAAGAGAACAAATACAATTTTAAATTCTCTTCAGCCTCACTAGTAGAGCATGTGGTCAAACCTTTAGATTTTTGCCATTCTAACGAGTGAGAAATAGTATCTCATTGTAGTTTTAATTCACACTTTTCTTATAATGGAAGGTCAACATTTGTTCAATTTCAAGGCCATTTATGTTGATTCCTTTTATCATATGCTCAATTCCCATATATATATGTCTATTTCTGGACTTTCTAATCTGTGACATGTCTGCCTATTCATGTGCTAGCACCACACTTCTAATTATAAAAGATTTTTTTTGCACACCTATAATCCTAGCACTCTGGGAGGCCGAGGCGGGAAGATCACTCAAGTTCAGGAGTTCAAGACCAGATTGAGCAAAAGTGAGACCCTGTTTCTACTAAAAAAAAAAAAAAAAAAAACCAGAAAAAGTTAGCTGGGTGTGGTGGCTCATACCTGTAGTCCCAGTTACTTGGGAACCCGAGGCAGGAGGATCACCTGACCCCAGGAGTTTGGGGTTGAAGTGCACCGTGATGATGCCACTGCACTCTAGCTGGGGCAGCGACAAAGCAATACTCTGTGTCAAAAAAAAAAAAAAAAAAAAAAAAAGTCTTGGTCCTTATTTTTAAATCAACCAACTTGTTAGAACTACTCTTTAAGTCCTGGGTAGATCAGTTCGTTCTTTTCTCTAACTGCAACAGCTCTTTGGTAACAGGGAGAAATGAAGAGAGAATACGCTTTTTCAAAAGCATTTATATAACATGTTTTTACAGTTGGTAGGCCTAGTATTTCTCATCCCCTCCTCTCCACCATTCTTCCTTCTTTCTGGCATTTTCCCAGCTATTCTTGCTTATTTATTTCTCCATATAAATTTTAGGATCAGTTTATCTGATTCCAAGAACAAATGTTTTATTGGTTTTTTTTTTTTTAAATCACTGGCAGCCATTGACCATGACTTTGTCCATTCCCCACTTCCTTAGTTGCATGTAAAAATAATACCCAGGCTCACCTGTGCTTTTTCATTCCAGATGAAGGGAGAAGCTAGAAGTATGCTACAGGATGACAAGTCAAAGCAGGTAAATGCCAGCACCTTGCTGCCAAAGGTGCTGCCAAACTGGTGAGAATGTGGCCAGTGGCTTCTCCCTTATGCGCACTCGCCTGCAGTGTATCTGACTCTCCCCCAAGGTTCAGGGCTCGCTGACACAGGGTGATGTCCTCATTTCAGTGACTGAGCTGATTGTAACCGCAGCCCCTTTGCCTGCAGCAGGACAGTGCATGTGGCTGTGGGTAGTTCGTTGAAAAGCCCTCTGTTCAACTGTTGTCGTCTCTTGGCCAGCCCTGCCTGGAGCCCTTAGCATGCCCCGTGTCTCGGGCCTTCAGAACCGCCCCTTTATATAACTGCTCTGGGGACAACAGAGGCCCCGTGGGGGATGGGCCAGGAAGGCTCTTGACCCCAGCCAACTTCTGCACTGCGTTCCTGTGCTTCACGGGGACCTTTCGTCTGTTTATATTCTCTTCATGTGGGCTGCTGGAGAGATTAAAAACCCACTATCCCGGCCGGGCACGGTGGCTCACACCTGTAATCATAGCACTCTGGGAGGCGAGGCGGGTGGATTGCTCAAGGTCAGGAGTTCAAGACCAGCCTGAGCAAGAGCGAGAACCCGTCTCTACTGTAAATAGAAAGAAATTAATTGGACGACTAAAAAAAAATTAGCCAGGCATGGTGGCGCATGCCTGTAGTCCCAGCCACTTGGGAGGCTGAGGCAGAAGGATTGCTTTAGCCCAGGAGTTTGAGGTTGCTGTGAGCTAGGCTGATGCCACGGCACTCTACAGCCCAGGCAACAGAGTGAGACTCTGTCTCAAAAAAAAAAAAAAAAAAACAACCCACTATCCCTAAAAAAAAAAATCTAGTCCTGTATGTGAAATTGAGATTTTGGTTTGACTTAGTTTGGTTTGATCTACTCAGAAGATGAAAAATTCCCACTGAGTCTAGAAAAGTTCCTGAAAACTCTCAGAATCCTAAAAAAAAGAATAAGTGGAAAAGCCCAAGGTAAACTGTCTAACAAACTCAGGAGACATTTGAATGGCCCATGTAAAAGAACAAGTTCCCCAGATTGGTCTGGCCAATCCAGCAAGAGAGAGAGAGAGAGAGAGAGAGACAGACAGAGAGAGAGAGACAGAGACAGAGAGAGAGATCATTTCCAGAGCTCAGAACCTTGATGAGCAGTAGCCCTTCAAAGCATTCCCTGGCCATGAAAAATGACTAAATGACTTCTTGGTCTTCTGATGAAAATGCCGAGAAGAAATGATTCATTGCAGATTCAAATTGTGCAGAATGAGTTAATCAAAACAATGTGCTCCTTCAGATCTTGAAAGTCTGGATTAGTACATAGCATCCTGTTAGATCATCTCCTCCCACCATGAACCCCTGCTGAGCTGTGTCCACAGTCACCCGGCCATTCGCTAACTGCAGATGAGCCCCAGGAACACGCCACAGGGACCACCACCTCCAGTTCCTTCCTACAAAATAATATGAGCGGACTCCATCTGGGCCTAGAGACGTAGAACTGAGTGTGACATGTGTCATTTCTGTCCATAGTAAAATGGAAATTGGTGATACTCCTGGCTGGTGTTTTCCCTCTGAAGCGGGGACCTTGTTGTTTGGCCATGGAGCTTGCAATGACCTGTGGTTTAGAGAACCTTTTGGAGGGGAACATATAAGGACCTCCCAGTGATGGTGGTGGTCTCTTCTTTATTCTTAGGATGGCCAGTCTTTAGCTGGCAGCCTAGGTGACTCTTGCTGGAAGGCAGGGGTATTATTAAAAGTCAGAACGTATATTCAATTCACTCCTTTCTTCAAGGGCAAAAGGGTGGGATTGGGAACACAGGCCTGGCACATGAACACAGTGAAGTCTCCATGACTGGGAAAGGATTTCCTCATCACAGATTCTGCAGCTCCTTCTGTGATGGCTCTCTCAACCCTGCCTGCCCACTGGCATTACCTGGGGAGCCCAGGTCCCACTCCTGCAGACTCATGGAATGGGTTGGAGAGGACCCTGAGCATTGGGACTGTTTAAAAGCTCCCAGGTGATTCCAGTGTCCAGATAATGGGTATCTCCATTTGCCAAGAGGACTGGTGATGAAAGCCCACAGCTACTGGAGGGCTCGCCTGTTCTTTGAGTGACAGAACTGCCTACTAGTTTCTTTAGAGTCAGGGTAATTCCCTTCCCTCCCTCAACCTTGATCTCTAAATTATCTCCATAAACACACCAATGAGCTCTTGATAAGGAGGATCCTCCCACAGAAGCTGGGAAAAGGTCAGCAGATGTCACTTCCTGGCTGGTTGAGAACCTGGTCCCCTAGCATTCCTGCTGTGCCCCAGCAGTGAGCTGGGCATGAAGGCAGGAGGCTGGCTGTGATCTGACAATGTCTTGTCCTCCTCCAGGAGGGACACATCTGGGGCTCCATGAGGAGGACAGCTTTCATCCTGGGCTCTGGCCTTCTCTTGTTTGTGGCCTTCTGGAACTCAGTCACATGGTAAGTCCACCCCTCCCAGCTTTGATCCAGGACCTGGGGGTGGCGTGGGGGTGCCCGGGCAGAGCGAGGAGTTAAGAGCCGTCTGCCCACTAGTCTTCACCCAGAAACCTGATTGGTTTTTCTTCAAAGGCATCTTCAGAGATTCTGGGGTGCTTCTGGCTACTTTTGGCAAGCCCAGTGGGAAAGGCTGCTGTCTACATATGAAGGGAAGGAGTGGATCCTCTACATTATAGGTAAGGCTCCCAAACCACCAGTACCTAGGGTACCTAATTCCTTTTCTACTGTTTTGTTCTCTACTTTGAGACTTCTCGGTTTATTATTCCAAGGGATGAGGACTTAAAGTCCAAAAAGGTGGTAACCCCCAAGAGTACTAAACTCTCTCAGGTAGTCTGGACACAGGATGTCTAGGAAAAGAAGCTGAGAAGTTGGGAACACTCCCCACAGGAGATGAGAAATGTTTTATGTAAAAGGGAATGCACGTTTAGAGCAGTAATCCTGTTTCTACGTGCAATTTCACAAGTGCAGAGAGTTGAGACTGTGTCCTGGTACGTGGTACAATCAGTGCTTGACAGCAAGTGACCACACAATATTTACGGACAGCATGAATGGCTCCAAACAAGCCTAAGAAAATAAAATGGAAGGAAAATGCCATTTAAACATAGATATTTATAACAGCACTATCTATAATAATGAATGTCCTCAATCATGCATTTACCTACTCAATCATTTATATATAATTTACTTAATATTTTATATATTACATATCATATATAATAAATATAAATGTATTAATATATTATATAAATGTATGTAATGTTACCATGTGCCAGACCTATATGGATATAGAAATATTTCAGATGAAATGTTTGCCTCACCCATTTAAAAAACTGTATCACAGTCCAGAAGAGGAGATAAAAAGTGTCAGTTGTCACAAAGCAAAAGTACATATAAAATGTGCCTAAGAGGCCAGGCGTGATGCTTCACGTCTGTAATCCTAGCACTTTGGGAGGCTAAGGCGAAAAGATCACTTGAGGCCAGGAGTTTGAGACCAAACTGAGCAACATAGTGAGACCTCATCGCTACAAAAACCAGAAAAATTAGCTGGGCATGGTGGTGCCAGCATGTAGTCCCAGCTACTCAGCAGGCTGAGGCAGGAGGATCACTTGAGCCCAGGGGTTTGAGGTTGCTGTGAGCTATGATGACGCCACTGTGCTCTAGCCTGGGCAACAGAGCAAGACCCTGTCTCAAAAAAAAGAAATATGCCTAAGGATTGTTTTCAGCTGGAAGGAGAACTCTGAAAATGGGTTGAACATTAAACATAACAGATTCAATGGAGTTTTAACAGCCGTTGAACAATGTAGATTACTTAACGTATATGGGGAAAGTGGTAGGAAAACATTTTATATACTTCTGTTACAATGATGCAATGATGTGAAAGCTACCTATTATTTGGTGATAAATTATCAGAAATATAAAATATTTGCAATTTTAAATGTTAGAGCTGGAAGAAAGTTCAAGATCATCTTATGTTCTGGTTTTCTTTCTGTATTCCTTGTGAAGCCTTTGGAGTTCCAACTAGATAGACACCTTGTTGGATGGCCCTTACCGGGTCGTATGGTGTATTTGTTGTACACTGTGAGCTCCTCCAGGGCAGGGGCTGGGCCTTGTTCCCCACTGACCAGCACTCACCACCGAACACAGTGTCTAGCACTGAGTGGTCAATCAAAAAATATCTGCCATGGCTCACGCCTATAATCCCAGTGCTTTGGGAGGCCTAGATGGGAGGATCACTTGAGGCCAGGCATTCAAGACCAGCCTGGGCAACAAGAAATAAAAAAAATTAAAAAATAAAAATAATAAAAATCAAACAATTAAAATATGTATAGAGAGGGTAAAAATCACCCACTCTCCCATCTCCAAGAAATAACCACTGTTAATATATTAATGTGCATTTCTTATATATCAGATATATAAGATACCAATTATTTTTTAAACTGTTTTTTTTTCATTGACTAGATTGCAGACATACTACTATGTCAATTATTTTATCCTTGGCAGGCGCGGTGGCTCACGCCTGTAATCCTAGCACTCTGGGAGGCCGAGGCGGGCGGATCATTTCAGCTCAGGAGTTCAAGACCAGCCTGAGCAAGAGCGAGACCCCGTCTCTACTATAAATAGAAAGAAATCAATTGGCCAACTAAAAAATATATATAGAAAAAATTAGCTGGGCATGGTGGCGCATGCCTGTAGTCCCAGCTACTCAGGAAGCTGAGGCAGGAGGATCACTTGAGCCCAGGAGTTTGAGGTTGCTGTGAGCTAGGCTGACGCCACGGCACTCACTCTAGCCAGGCCACAGTGAGACTCTGTCTCAAAAAACAAACAAAAAAAAAATTAATGTAGCCTTACTTAGTATTTAAGCTACCTAGTCTATTCCATTGAATGGAAATACTCTACTTAGTCCATTCCTTACCAATGAACATTTAGGCTGCTTTAAGTCTTTTACGGTGATTTTTAAAAAATGCTGCGATGGACACTTATGTGTACAAATAGATGTGTTTCCCTTTCTTTCCTTCTTTTCTTTCCTTCCTTCTCTCCTTCCCTTTCTTTCCCTCCCTTCCTCCCTCTCCTTCATTTTCTTCTTTCCTTCCTTCTTTTACATCTGTCTCTGTCTGTCTGTCTCTCTTTCTTTTGTACTTCAGATACTGCCAAATTTCTTTCCAGGACACACATACCCATCCTATTTCCCACCATGCTGGCAAGTATTTTCTATGTCCCGACTGCCACGAGACAGGAACAGGAAGGGTGCTAGAGAAGGGCATAGAGACACAGAGTTAAGTAACATGTTGTATTTGCCCTTTGGGATTTTTTTTTTTTAATTTTTATTTTTCAGAAACCGTCTCACTCTGTCACCCAGTCTGCAGTACAGTGGGGTGATCATAGCTCACTGCAGCCTTGTACTCTGGGTTCAAGTGATCCTCTTGCCTCAGCCTCCCAAGTAGCTGGGACTACAGGTGCATGCCACCGTGTTCAGCTAATTTTTCTTATTTTTTGTAGAGATGGGGTCTCACTATGTTGTCCAGGGTGGTCTCAAACTCCTGGGCTCAAGTGATCCTCTTGCCTTGGTCTCCCAAAGTGCTAGGATTATAGGTGTGAGGGACCATGCCCAGCTGCCCTTTGGGATTTTGAATCTAGAGGAGGCGGCAAAGCAGGGACAAATCAAGTTAGCAGTATAAGAGTTAAGTAACACTGTAAGGTCACTTGGATAACTGCCACCTGGTGTGGGCAAAATGCTGTTTGTTCACAGTGGGAGATTGCAGACACCTAGAATGACTTCATGGAAAAGCGGAATATGGAGCAAAAAGCCAAATCTAAATTTTAAGGCTTGATCAGTATTTTCTAAAATATTGTGCAGAACATGAGTGCTGTGGGATGTTAATAGCTGGGGTGGCCATATAATTCATTATCCAAATAGGCACACTTATGAGAGTGAAAGGAGGCATTATTAATAATTATGCTGGAATAATAGATGTAAATTGAAACTGTCCCTTAGATTCATGGAAGCTTATATAAAATAATAATAATAAAAAAGAAACTGCCCCAGGCAAGTGGATGTATGACCATCATATTCTTAGGTATTCTGAGAAAACAGAATACCTCTTAGATATTGCAGCATCAAACAAGGCTGGGAAAGGTTGAGTTTAACAAACAGGTTTCTCCACTGCAGGAATTCTCAGAGCTGTTAACACACTAGTATGGACCACGACTCTCCAAAACAGTAGGGTTTGAAGACTATTTCACTAAGGAACCCCTTGAAAGATGAGTTTCCACTTTGGAAATCAACCTAAGTGCCCAGCAACTGATGAGTGGATAAAGAAAATGTGGTACCTGAGACAGTTTAAAACATGGTGTGTATATATACATCCTAGAGTACTACTCAGCCACAAAAAGGAATGAAATAATGTCATTTTTGGCAAGTTGGACAGAATGGAGAATTATCTCAGGAATGGAAAAACGAACACATGTTCTCACTAGTAAGTGGAAGCTAAACGATGGCTACACGTGCCCATAAAGTGGTGTAAAGGACATTGGAAGCTAAGAAGGGGGGAGGGTGGGGAGGGGCTGAGGGATAAAAACTTACCTATCAGGTCCAATGGACACTATTCTGGTGACGGGCACACTAAAAGCCCCGACTTTCGCATTACACGTTCATCCATGTAACAAGAATACTTGTACCCTCTGAGATTTTGAAACTAAAATTATATGTATAAAAAAAGAAAGATGAGTCTTCCACTTAGAGAAATGCTAAGTAAACGACACCTGAAGTTCTACTTTTCAGTTAGTAGGATAACAGGAATTAGGTCTCCAGACTGACTCCTAGTCCAGTGCTCAGTATGAATCATACTGTATCAAACACTCCCTCTGCTTCTCCTTGGCAATTCAAAAACGGTTCGATGGGCACAGACTCCCAAATGTTAACCTAAATTCATTTTTAGAGTATATTATATATCTTAATGTATTTTCTCATATATACAAATCATATGAAAGCCACCAACTACCTTAAAGGTTGTCATCCCCATTTTACAGCTAAAAAAATACATAGAGACACTCTTAGTTGACCTGTCCTAGTTCTCACAGCTAATTTGTCACCCAGGAGTAAAGGTAAGCCGATGGTCCTGAGCCCTAAGACCTCCCTGGTAAGGGACTGTGTAGGATGCAGCCTCACTCACCATAAAAAGTATGTTCACTTAATACATGTGTCATGAGAGTCTGAAGTCACCCTGATTGTTTGTTTCTGTTTCCCAACCTCAGGAGCCACCCAAGTGCCTGGTCTGTGCTTCTGGACCTTCAATGGGCTTCTACTGGTGGTCGACACAACTGGAAAACCTAACTTCATTTCCCGCTACCGAATTCAGGTTGGGAAGAATGAACCTGTAAGTATTCCTGCAGCTTCTCCTGGTTGAAACACAGAAAGCAAGAGCCAAAAGCCACACCCAGAGTTCTCATCACTGGCCCAGGAGCGACCATGGCCAGTGTGAGGCAAATTATCATGGACAAGGCTGCCACAGTTGAGAAGGTTAGAGAGAGGAAATAATTCGCCCAGCATCTCAGAGCTACTCAAACTAGTGGCCAGTAAGGAGCAATATTCTGGCCTCCGTTCCCAGCCCAGGCCCTGCACCTGTTTGCTGTCCCATGGGAATAGAGGCAATGGCTGGGTGCTGAAACACAGGTAACAGCGGCCCCAACAGTGGATGACGACAATAGATGGATCGTATAGATTCTGAATGTGTGAGTGGTGGTGGTTTTTTAAACAAGTCCTCCTTCCTAAATACTCAGTTCAACCTACAGTGCTAAGTACTAGGGCAAATCTATGAAAAACAAGACCGAGACCCTGCTTACGGGGAACTCTGACTTACACAGCACCAGGAAGCGTGTCCCACTGCTCCCTGAGCACGGTTCGCCTGCTTAGTGCTTTATTTTCAGCACCTGGAATGCTGAATGGTACATAGTGGATTCTCGATAATGAATAAACAGATGTGATACCCCAGTCTTGGTCAAGGTTTCCAGAAGAGGTAGATGGCCTCATCTTACATGTCTGTCAAAACAGGCCAGCCAGACCTGGCCTCACCTTGAGAAGGAAGTAAAAAAATTAAAGAGTGAATTCTGAAGCCAGTCAATGCAAGCAGTGCCTGGAAAGGCTGGAGGAAGAGGCAGGCCTCGAATCTGGGCACCATTCTGAACCCAGCCCCACCTTGGGGCAGAAAACCCTCCAGCTTGCATGGGGAACGCAGGGAGGAATCCCTTCTGACCAATCCCAAACGAGTTCGTCAGGACCCAGGAAGTGACCTTTGGTCACTGGGCTATTCCCTGGAGCCCCAGTTCTCTGACAAAGGGAAGGGTCAGGGGGTTACTGATTCTCAGGGGGAAACGCTGGCTATATTCCTGAGGCCGAATGGAGTTTGGGCATTTGGGGCCAGCGCTCCACAGTGCATCCAGGTAAAAATGCTTGGCCAGACCTCCATCCTGACAGCTCCACCATGAAAACCAGAAAGTCAGTCAAGAGGCTAGATAAGCAGCTCCCTGGCTTACCTCTTTTTTTGTTCCGGGCCTAGTCCAGTGAAGGTAGACCGCATGAGGAAGTAGATGACCTTGATCTCTGCATCCAATCATGAACAAAGTTCTCCAATGACGAGGGGCTAAAGGGCTGAAATGGGATGTCAACGTGAGGTGGACAGCCTTCTCAAGAACCATGGAGGCTCCTCAAGTTATCTGCAAGGAATACGTGGGGCCTGGCCAGAGAAATGGAGAGGACAAGGAAGGAGAAGGCAGGTTCAGGCAAAGCCTGAAGGCTGCTGGGAGTTTCCAAGGGCAGTGGCATTACTCATCAGCCTAACACTCAAGGCCTTATTCTGCAATGTTTCCAACCCCAGGACTGGGTGGCAGTCAGGAGATGCTGGCTAAGCCCAGCCATCACTCCCTGAGTGAGGGCCTCTCAACAGGTCACAGCAGAGCTTTTTTTCTAGAAGGGTAAGACCTACTTCTCACACTCTTGTCCATCTCTCTCCTTCCTTCCCTCGGGCAGGTGGACCCTGTGAAGCTACGCCAGTCTATCCGCACAGTTCTTTTCAACCAGTTCATCGTCTCTCTCCCCATGCTGGTTTTCCTCTATCCCTTTCTCAAGTGGTGGGGAGACCCCTGCCGCCGTGAGCTACCTACCTTCCACTGGTTCCTCCTGGAGCTGGCAATCTTCACCCTGATTGAGGAAGTCTTGTTCTACTACTCACACCGGTGAGCAGTCCCTGCCTGAGCACAACTGGCTCCTCACCCCACCCAGGGCTCAACAAGGAAACTAGAGGCCTCTGAATCGTAGGTGTAGGACCAACACCCCCTGGCCTCAAACCTCTCATTAAATGGTCAACAGAGAGACAACTATCTGTCCCATAACCGACAACTTGGGACAACTGAGCATTGTCCAGAAAAGAGCAAGCTTCTCCATTCACGTGGCAGGCAGGGCAGTATCCATTCACTTCCTTCCTGAATCCTTTCTGGGCATCATACCCACTTACAGGTAATACAAGTGGGGTACAGAGGCAAAGTAACCCACGCCCAAGTTATGCAGCATAAGGGTGGTGGGGTTGGAACTTAAGACAGGCCTGAGTGCCAGTCCCATGTGTTTTCAACATGGCTCCATGGAAGGAACCCTAGTCACTACCTTTGGTTTCTCATGGTCTGGCGGGGTAAGGAGAGCGGAGAATCGGCAGATTATTAACTATTAACTATTAACTATTTCCCCAGGCTCCTTCACCACCCAACATTCTATAAGAAAATCCACAAGAAACACCATGAATGGACAGCTCCCATTGGTGTGATCTCTCTCTACGCACACCCTATAGAGCACGTGGTGAGTAGAGCTCTACTCTCCCCAGAGGTGAAGGACAAATGCCCCCAACCACCCTTCATGAGTTCTGCTGCAGAGAATTAGACTACACTGGCCCTTTCTCTCTTCTTCTCATTACCTAGCTGCCATTTATCGCTGACCTGCCATAAGCCAGGCTAAGTTTCTAACAAGTTATCTCATTTAACCCTCGCAACAGCCTTTTTAATCCTGCCTTTGCTAATGAGGAAGTTGAGGCCCAAACAGTTAATAACTTGTCCCAAGTCACAAAGGTGAATGTCTTCAACAAATTAAGGTCTTGAAACTCTTTCAGCTTCCCCAGATCTGAGTCTGGTACCACGCTGGGGCAAAGCGGACACCCAGCTGTGTCCCCTCCCTCTCCCTGGGCCCCACCCTCAATCTCCCTCCTCTTGCAGGCCTCCAACATGCTGCCGGCGATGGCGGGTCCTTTAGTAATGGGCTCCCATTTGTCCTCCATCACCGTGTGGTTTTCCTTGGCCCTCATCATCACCACCATCTCCCACTGTGGCTACCACCTACCCTTCCTGCCTTCACCTGAATTCCACGACTACCACCATCTCAAGTAAGGACCTCTCTCCATCAGCGTCTGATGTGGATACTGGTGTCTGAGTTTAAATGTGGATGCTAGTTGGGGGAGAGGTCTGAGGGTCAGAAAAATAATGGCTCCACTGGAACCACCTTACTTCTTTCCTTTTGTCTGACATTGGGTACAACTGGGGTTAATTCCAGGGAATTGTGCACACTCGGAAAGCCCCCAGGCTTTTTCAAGTGTGATCTACAAACCTCCTAGACCAGAATCAACTGAGATGCTTGTTTAAAATGCGAGTTCTTCCAGCCTGAGCAAGAGTGAGACCCCATCTCTACAAAAAAATAGAAAAAAATTAGCTCGGTGTGGTGGCATGCACCTATAGTCTCAGCTACTCAGGAGGCAGTGGGGCAGGATCACTGGAGCCCAGCAGTTGGAGGCAGCAGTGAGCTATGATGATGCCACTGCACTCCAGCCTGGGCAACAGACCCTGTCTCAAAAAAGAAAAAAAAAATTTCTTAGGCCAAGGTAGGAGGATTGCTTGAGCTCAGGAGTTTGAGACAGCCTGAGCAAGAGCGAGACCCCATCTCTACTAAAAATAGAAAAAATTAGCTGGATGTTGTGGTACGTGCCTGTAATCCCAGCTACTCAAGAGGCTGAGGCAGTAGGATCGCTTGAGCCTAGGAGTTTGAGGTTGCTGTGAGGTAGGCTGAGACCTAGGCACTCTAGCCCGGGCAACAGACTAAGACTGTCTCAAAAAAGAAGTTTGAGTTCCACTCCAAATATGCTGAATCAAAGCATTTGGGAGAACAGGGCCTGGAAACCTGCAGTTCATTTTTTTTTTTTTTTTTGAGACAGAATCTCTGTTGCCCGGGCTAGAGTGCCATGGCGTCTGCCTAGCTCACAACAACCTCCAACTCCTGGGCTCAAGCCATCCTCCTGCCTCAGCCTCCCGAGTAGCTGGGACTACAGGCATGTACCAGCATGCCCGGCTTATTTTTTCTATATATTTTTAGTTGACCAATTAATTTCTTTCTATTTTTAGTAAAGATGGGGTCTTGCTCTTGCTCAGGCTGGTTTCGAACTCCTGACCTGGAGCGATTCTCCTGCCTTGGCCTCCCAGAGTGCTAGGATTACAGGCATGAGCCACCGCACCCGGCCTGAAACCTGCATTTAAGTGTTCCAGGGGATTCTGATACGGGTGCCCTGAACAATACCTGAACAAGCCTTAGTTCTGCCACAGGTTCTCAAGCTGTGTGTATCAGGATCACATAGCGAGCTTTTCAAAGGCAGACTGCAGATTTTGCAGGTCTGGAGTGGCCCCAGGAAGGTGCATTTCTAACAATGCATCAGGTTACTCTGATGCAGCTGGTCAGGATGGTGGTGACAGGAGGCGGGTAGGAGGGCTGAGAAATGTGGGGGGGCCAGCACAAATAAAATGGGTGTCCGTACAGGGGCCTCCAGCGTGAGCACTGCAGCACCTTCCTCTCTCCTGCAGGTTCACCCAGTGCTACGGGGTGCTCGGGGTGCTGGACCACCTCCATGGGACCGACACCCTGTTCAAGCAGACCAAGGCCTACGAGAGGCACATTCTCCTGCTGGGCTTCACGCCGCTCTCTGAGAGTATTCCCGACTCCCCGAAGAAGATGGAATGAGAGGGCCATCCTGGCTGTCCACTCAGCAGCAGGGTGCAGAGGTGGCCTGAGGCCTCCTTTAGCCACACACTCTCTAATGATGTCACCACTAGGGCAGAGGGAAGGTCAGCTTCCTGGAAAAGCAAGGCCAAGGATGGGGCCAGGGCTTCCCCCAAACTAGCGTCCTTGATGTCCCATGATAGGATCAGGAATTGGTTTAAGGAAAAGGAAAAAATAGCTCCCCAGAATGGAGGCCAATCACAAGGAGGGAACCACTTTGAAAGGGTTCCCAGGAGTCCCCCAGTCCTCTGCTGTGGAAGGGGAGAAGGGGTTTCACCCCAGACAATTCCACTGTGGCCTAGGCAAGGAGCAGAGAACGGTAAAGGTGACAGCGGGACTGGAGGCCACCTGGCTTCAGGGAGAGCTCCTCGTGGTGCCAGGGGGAGGGGGGACCAGATATCACTTTGCCCCTTCCTATCCCGAAAGGCTTTTCTCGTACCCTACTCAGGACAGGGCCAGGACACCCTGACAAATGGTTACAGGTCTCAGTTCTTAACATGCCAGATGCCAGCCGCCACTTCCCCTCAACATACACACACAAAGTCAGTGACCACATTTCAACTCTGCCCACCACAAACAAATGGCTTCCCTCTCTGGAAAATAAAAAAATCACAGGAGCTCCTCCCTGGACTAAAAACTGAGATAAAAGAGAGGCAGACCAAACCCCAAAACCTTTAGGATTATGTGGAAACCAAAGACCAAACCTCGAGGAACTACTAAGCTGAGGCCCCTTTTGCCTACAAAGAGCTGTCAGAGTTGCTGCCCTTTGGGGACACCCAACTGAGGCCCTTAAGTACCCCACATGAATCAGGACCAGAGGTTAGAACCTTCTTTCTCCCCCAACAAAGAGCCCAGAAAAGCATGGCTGAGCAAAGGGCTAAATCTTCTTTTCCCCCAAATGGCTCACCATCTTTCTCAACACCATTTATCGAGGGTGATTGTATCAGGAACCTTATTATCTACAACAAAACCACAGCCTGGCACTGTGACTCGTGCCTGCAGTCCCAGCTACTTTGGAGGCTGAGGCGGGAGGACCACTTGAGCTCAGGGGAATTGGAGACCAGCCTACACAAAATGGCAAGACACTGTCTTAAAAAAAATAAAACGAACAATACAGCAAAACCACAGCGCTGCCTGGGTTGAAGTGGTCCCTATTCTGGCCTCCCTTCCGCAGCCAGACATGGCCAGAAACCCTGTTTCTCCCAAGAACAATTTGAAGACCACTCTTTGATTTGAAAGACCATTTACTAAATTTTTATATACTTTGTGCTTATTTCTAGCTTTCATTTCTCTTCTGTTAAGAAAACCACCTGCTGTGGCTTTAACATCTGATAGGGCCAAGTCTCCAGGCAGGATTGTCAAAAAGGACTTGTTCCCTGGCCGGGCGCAGTGGCTCAAGCCTGTAATCCTAGCACTCTGGGAGGCCGAGGTGGGCGGATCGCTCGAGGTCAGGAGTTCGAAACCAGCCTGAGCAAGAGCGAGACCCCATCTCTACTAAAAACAGAAAGAAATTAATTGGCCAACTAAAAATATATAGAAAAAATAAGCCGGGCATGGTGGCACATGCCTGTAGTCCCAGCTACTCGGGAAGCTGAGGCAGCAGGATTGCCTGACCCCAGGAGTTGGAGGTTGTTGTGAGCTAGGCTGACGCCACAGCACTCTAGCCCAGGCAACAGAGTGAGACTCTGTCTCAAAAAAAAAAAAGGACTTCTTCCCATCAGCCCTAGGACCCCAGAGGACTTGCCCAACAGGCCAACTGAGCACTCACCAGGCATGTCCTCCCTGGCCTTCCACAGCCTTACCTGCCCTCTGGCCTCGGTGGGCCCAGCTCCTTCCCTAGGATGGTTTGTGTCCTTAGCTTCAAGTTCAGCTTCTGATGCATCAAAGCCTAAGTTCTCAGAGCTGCTGGCCTGCACCCATCACCTGTTTCTACAAATAAAGATTTGGAAAAAAGTCTATCTTCAGTATACTTACAAATGGTAGGAATATAAGGAAAGAGTGGGTAAAAAGAACAGATACGCTTTCCCTGCTTTAAGTTCTTTGGATTTTGAAGTACTTGGGAACGTGAGGCCTTGGGGCCACATGTAGCCTTTTGGATCCTTGAGTGTGGCCTTTTGGCTAAATTCCAATTTTACTTTACAAATCCCTTTAATAAAGAGATTTGTTCTGTGAAGTTTGGATTTGGTTGAGGCGCCACACTTGGAAATCTGGAGGGCCACATGTGGCCTTGAGGCTGCAGGTTCCCCACCCCTGGGAGAGGGACAAAAGGCTGTCATTCTCTCTCCCTTTTGGCAGGCCAAGGGGCCCAGAATGGCCCCGAGGTTGGTATGCAAGTGCTAAAAAAGGCCTTAAACCCCCAGCAGAAAATGTGAATGTGAAAGCAGAAAGCATATAAAATAAACCGGTCTCCAATAGATACTTCAGTTTTTTTCTGTCCAAGACTTCTAATGAGGCTCAATTAACTCATCTTGTTCCCAAAGTACCAATTAGTCTGGCCACTACTCCTAAACTCTCCTTTCACCTATGGAGGCCACTGGTGGTAGTGAAGTACCCTGCCTACCTGAAGGGCAGTGAAAAAGAACTCTCTAGAAAACCATTTGATAGGAAGTGCCAGGTATGGGAGGCTATCAGTTGTGAGATGACCCAGCAAATAAGGCCGTACCTCCTTTTTAGTTTTATAATTGTACGCAGAGTTGGGGACTCACTGTGCCATCCTTCCGTCACACCACATCTCAGGCTTCAGGGGCTGATCTGGAGTCCATGAGACCAGAGTGTTGCTGTTATTCCTTTCAACCTTGTGGGAGTCTGTTCAGAGAGGATCTGTGCCAACCCTCCAAGAACCTCATCAACCTTTTTCTTCTTGGCTGTCTCCTAACACGACGCCAGGCCACAGCCAGTGGATGGGAAACTTAGAAGCTGAGAAGTGGGCTGAAACCCTGGAGTTCTATTTGTTAGACTGGTATCTCTCCCTTTTATGGCAATAGCCATGGCTCCCATGTCTCACTGAAGACACAAGGTGGAATTCAAAGCTGGTAGAAGCTCTACAGACCACCGAGAAAGTCATCTGTCTTACAAGCTGGGTAAGAAGCCCCTGCCTTACACTCCCCCAGAGCCAATGGGAGAGCAGTACATGCACATCCAGAGTGCGGTGTCCCCGGGGTCTGGAAAAACTCAACACTGGGATCCATCCCTCACAACCAACGGCAGGACCCCAGATGGGACATCAGCCAGTATTTGCCTTTTCAAGTTTTTATTTTTATACATTTTTTTGTATTAAAAAGAAAAGCATAATTACCACAAATTACAAAGGACTAAAGCAGGACTAGAATAATGAATGAAATCACTTCAGCCTGGAAAGCAAATACTCTCAATAATATTAATGTTATAATACAAGCTCATTCAAGTATTTTACATTTTTTTTTGTCCTTTTAAATGTGATATCCTAGCACATGGTAAAGATAACGTACTACGAGCGTAAGGTGGAACCTTCTCCGCAAAGCCAGATGACAAGTTTTCCTCTCCAGTGAGAAATGGGCTGTAAGTTCTTATCTTCTGTGCCATCAACATGGCTGAAGGAGGAGAGGGTGGAGGCTGGGGAAAATCCGGGGACCTTTCTACACAGGAGCTACTTTGGGGTCCCACAGGAGATACTTTGGGGTCCCATTCAGGAGGGTGCCAGATAATCCAGATCACTCTACCCAGGCATTTGGCAAAAAACCCTCACCCTCCTAACTAGCTGTCTTTCTTACCCCTCTCCTCCCCACTTTCAGGGCCTTCTGAGCAGCTTACTTGCTTTTATAAAAATCAATTGTCAGGAAAGGGGGGAAAAAGAGCTACAATGGAACAAAACAGAAACATTAACAACTTTGACATGGGGGATCACACCTCTACCTGAGCCCCAGGGGTCCAGGCTGGGGCAGGGCCGCATGGCCCTTCTCTACTGGTAGTGCATTTGCTCCCAGGCACAGGAGAGGGCGAAAGAGAAACCTGCCCCTCAACAGGGCTGAGGCGCACAGACCTTCTGATGTTTGATGCCCAAAGGTTGTGTTGGCATGGACCAACCTTGGAAGGGTACAGAGGGAAGATGGATTTGGGCAGGCTGTTTCTCTGTGTCTCAGGTCTTAGATCCCCATGGGAGGATGGTGGGTGTGAAGTGGCTAGCCCTGATGGCCCCTGCCACTCCTGGCATGCTTGTCACAGATACATCGGTCCTAAATTCAAGTGTCTTCAGAAAGTGAAGATGTAAACTACTCTTTGCAACATTAACTCCTAACATATTACACACACATACAAAAAAAAAAAAAAAAAGTCCCCTCCACCAGCCTATGTTGAGATGAAGTCCTCACCTTCCTGCCCCCAAGGGGCTTCCTCTTTCAGGGTTGTTTGTGGAGAGGATGGCAGCCCCCTGGCCTGGGAGTAAACTTTAGATAAGAACAGCCTTTCCCCACACCCCCAAGCCTTCCCTGTGCTCCTAAACCCAGCAAAGGACAAACACTGAGGTTTCTATGGTGCTGGATACAGTACAGGGCTGAGTGACCTGAAGGAAAGAAAGGGGGAATAAAGGAGAGGAGGAGGGGGTCCAGGAGTCCAGTGTCTGGTACAGCATGGGGCAGGCACCAGACTGGTAGGGAAAGGCCTCAGAACCCACTGTCATAGCAGAGACCAGACGCTCATCATTGGTTCGAGACGAATGGGTCACAGGAACTGAGATGGGCTTCCCACATACAAACCACTGGGAGGGCAAAGATAGGGAAAGGGCACAGGCTGAAAGCAACGGAGTGCCCAAGACAGAGGGCAAACCCTTGTCAGCCTGGGATACTGTCTCCTACTCCCAACCTTTGGGACCAACAGAGGAACCAGCTGAAAAGGAGGGCCAAAGAAGTTTCAGTAATTAAGCAAGGAGACCACAAACTTCTCTGTGTTGCCCAGTTCCCACTGAGAGTGAACACACAGTTATGCCCATACCCGACACACATCCCAGTCTGTGTGGGTCAGTCCTTCATCATCCTCCCTAGCTTTCGACGACAGCAGACTCCAGCCATTCCATTGTCATTCACAGCCCAACCCAAGCAGTCAGCGGCCGAGGAAGAGAAGTCAGGTATACTCTATGTCCACATATACCTTCCTGCCACAGGGCTTCACCAACTGGCAGGATCCCCCCAGCCCCCAACTCCTCCTCATCCCTCGTTCCCAGGCAGGGTCAGTTAGAGGGTGGGCAGAGATAGATGGCTTACAGAGGAGGGATGCAAGATGGGGAGACCCCACCAGACCCTAGGAGGAGAATGGCATCCTTCTCCACCTTTTAAGAGATAAAGCCTCCTTGAGGTCTCAGAGATCTTTCAGGACAACACAAGGAACATTTCCAAGCCTCAGCTGCCAGATGTTCACCTTTCGCCCCTGGGGTGGAGGAGAAGTTCGAGCTGAGGAGAAGTGTGTTCCAGATCCAGGCCAACTCTGTTCTCCAACAGTTTGAAGCAAACTTGGCCTTGGCATTCCAAGAGTAGGATGAAGGGTGTCACGGCAGGACAGGGCCTGGCGTGAGGCAACAGCAAGCAGAGCGAGGACATGACAGTGGCAGCGTGTACAGACACAGGACATCAGCTTCAAACGATGCAACAGCAGGAATATTTTGGGCACAGCTCTGATACGAGCCACCCCCAACTCTCTTGCCTCCAGGCAGGAGGCACTGTACATGCAACTCAGTCCAGAGAAAGATTCTAGCCAGTCCAAGCCCAGGCACATCCAGAGAAGGTGGGAGCTCTTCAGGATGACTCCACCGAGGAAAACAGGCATTTGGGTATTTCAGATTCCTGTTCCACAATAAGGCAACTTTTAAAAAAATATTATTTCCAACAACAAAACAAAAATTCCAAGGAGAGGGGAAAGACATCACTCTGTGGATTAGGTGAGGGATTTCTGATTTTTTTTTTTTTTGGTCTTTTATGGTCAATTTTGTTTTTTTGGTTTTTTTTCCATTTTCTCAAGGATGGAAAGGTCAGAGAAAAATAAAATAAATCATCTTTCAATAGTCTTTTCTGGTATGAGCAGCGTCTTTCTGGGCTGGGGAGTAAAGGGCATGGGGAGAGGGGTGTGGGGAGAGGCTGAAACCTTCCCCCAACCCCACTTTTAGATCCTTTGGTTTCCTTCTCCCAGAAGATGGCAGAAGGGCATGGTGGGGACAGCAGGGAGAGAACATGGTGATGACAAACCCTAGATGACCAAGGGGCTGGTGCTCCTGGGGCCTAGGAGCACTGCTGGAGCCTCCCATGGGACAGTGCTAGACAACAGGGCCGCAGGGCCTTCTTGTGGGCTGCATAGTTGGCTTGAGGGGGAGCAGGAGGAGGCCGTGGGTGGGGATCAGGGTTGCGGCCTACCAGCCGCGGGCAGGGCTGCTGAGTGATTTTGGTAATCCAGACGAACTATCAATAATTTAAAACTTGATATATATATATGTATATATATATATAAAAAAAATTCCCCCCTTACCCTCCCCCCTGAGAAGAAGCTAGGATACGCAGAGTCATGGAGAGAGGAGGGTGAAGGGGATACGTGGAGGATCCTGGCCAGGGGTACCTCTCATAGCCCAAATGGTGTACACACATTGCTACTCAGCACAAAGGCCTGTAACTCCAGGCCTGTCCCTTCTGTCCCCTCTCCTGGGACTAGGCACCCCCATGGATTCTTGCCCACCCCACCCCCTTTCCCCCTCAACCCCCAGAGCTAAGAGGCTTTTCACTTTCCCAAAGTCTGTGTGTCCGAGTGCTGGCTTGTCCATTTGGCATCTTCTCGGATGGGCTGGCCAGTGGGTGGTGTAGGGGGTTGGTTGACAATGGTCGCAGGCCTGCTGGAAGACTGGGAGGGGCACCGCTTCCTGCCCTCACCGCTACCACCTCCTGTTACCACTGAGTGTCGCTTGTGGTTGCCCTCCTCACCCATGGGGGGCTGCAACAGAAGAGGGAGTCACAGGTGACTGGGGGTACTATCCACAACCCCTTCCCTGCCAGGCCTGTCTAGACACCTCCTACTTTCTATCTCCAAAGGCAGACAATGAATGGGTTTAACCTTAAAAATGAATTACGAGTTATTCAAGCACTATGCTCTTTTATGCACATTCTTTCATGGAGTCCATACCACCCCCATTTGATGTGGACAAATCATCCAATTTCACCAATGAGGAAGCTGAAAGCACAGAAAAATAATTTGCCCAGGGCCTCATAGTCTCACAGGTAATTGACAAAGACAAAATTTAGGTCCAACTTCCCCCAAAGGCCAGGCTTTTATCCATACAAGTTTCTGCTCCCCTTCTGAGAAGGGATCTCTTGCTCAGGAATGCAGAATGTGGCACGCAGTGTGCTGAGATGTCTCAGCTCAGAAGGCTGGAACGTTCCCGGGATCATGTCATTCCTCTCAAGGCCCCAACAGTACAATGAGCAAAAAACTCAAACCACGATCCAGTTTGGCCCTATACTACACCAAAAGTCTTGTAATGCCAAAGACAGTTCCTTCCATTTTTGGGCATCAAAGCTGAGCCCTTCTTATCCCATCTTAACAGGGTCCTCTGAAATTGTACCCTCCCCCCCTCCAAGGGTGGAAGTGCCTAAAGATGAAAGAAAATAGAATTTGTCTTTATACTGGGAGACATGAGCAGCTCTGCCACTATCTCTCATTGGGCGGCCATAAGCCTCAGTTTACACATCTATATAATGATGATAATGACAAGCCCTGCTTACTTCATATAAGGGTTAGATAAGGTCAATGCAAAGTGTCTGGCACATAATAAACACTCAATAAATGGCAGTTTTTAAATAAAAATGTGCGGACTACTATTGCCATTTACTTGCATATGCCTTCTAGCTAAAAGGTTTGAAGGGAATAGGATTACTAGCAGCGATCTCTGCTACATTATAAACTCTTTCACTCATCTCTGGAGTCCCTGAAGCAACTAGCACAGGGATACCCAATCAATATCTGCTGAATCAATTCAATTATTCCAACTACCACTTCCCTTGATACACCCAGTAGCAATAACCCAGACCCACCACTGGATGTCACTGTTGAGGCATTGTTCGAAGAATGCAGTAGACTGGAGAACTGAACACTAATTTATAAATGTGGGGTTGGAACTGGCCTTTTTCAGAAAAGGCAAATACATTTATCTTGGATACTTATCCTGATCAAATAGTAGTGGCTAACTGGGGCACAGCAGCAAGGAGGGTTTTGAGATAAGGGGAAGAGCATTATGGTGGTTTGGCAACATCGGCCACAGGAAGGGAAGACAAGAGCAACCATACAACTACTTCCCATCAGCCTTCACTGCCATTCTTACTCTCCATTTCAGAGGAGAAGAAACTAAGGCCCAAACGGTGGGAGGCATGGAGAAGGATCTCTGGGCAAGTGGCATAACTGGAACCAGAATCCAGGTATCCTGATTCCTGTTCCAGTTTTCTTTCCCAGACAACTAGGATTAGAAAGAGAAACTCACTTACATCTACTCGAAAGTCTTCAAGACGTCGGAATTTGCCGAGGTATTCTTGCAGTTTGGGGTCAATGTCCAAATTTTTGGCTTTGGAATATTTCAAGAAGGCCCAGAACTTCTCTAGCCCATAGAGCTGACCTGTAGGGAAAAAGGAGAGAGAGGTAAAGAGAAGCTGGGCTGGTGAGAAGATGAGGATAAAGAGGCTCAGAGGTGGGGGGTGTGGTAATGATACACAGAAGGACCCAGGTCAAACTGGGGAGACAGGAAGGCCTAGATGACCAGGTCTCATGGAAGCCAACGTTGGCTCTCACCAGCTTCGTAATCCTTCACGGTTTCCTCCTGAAAATCCTTGAATATATCTACCCGGAACTTCTTTTCTAGGCCATAACTGTAGTATCGAAAAAGGCACTCCAAACCATATCTGTAGGAGAACACAAGCCAGAAATCAGAGCAGTTTCTTCATGTGTATGGATGTGCCTGCATAATAGAGCAACTATGAAAACAGTTTACAACAACACATTACTCCTATATTGAAAAAATGGCAAATACACTTTAAGAAAGCTAACATTTAAAGCTAGTCTAAATGGGTCCAGCATTAAACGTTCATAGTTTACCAGGGGCCAGCAAACTCTGCCTTCTGCCCACACCCATCTGTTTACTCCTATTCGTTTACATAGTGCCTACGGCTGCTTTCTGCTACAAGAGCAGAGTTGAGTAGTTGCGACAGAGACCTTGAAACCCATAAAGCCTAAAATATGTACTGTCTGTACCTTTTCAGAAAAAGTTTGCCAATCCCTGGTATAAGCTCTTTAAAAAGCCATTTGACCCTGCCAATTAGTAGGTTAGTTCATTTTTCTGACTTAGCAATTTCACTTCTAGGAACATACACCAAGAAAATGGCCAAAAATGCAGATTTAAATCTTACAAATGTACAAAACTGTTTATAGCAGCATTATTAAGCAAAATATAAATTTCTAAGAATAGAGAAGCAGTTGTGAAAAATCACGGTCAGGCCGGGCACGGTGGCTCACGCCTGTAATCCTAGCACTCTGGGAGGCCGAGGCGGAAAGAACGCTCAAAGTCAGGAGTTCGAGACCAGCCTGAGCAAGAGTGAGACCCCGTTCTCTACTAAAAATAGAAAGAAATTAATTGGACAACTAAAAAAATATACAGAAAACATTAGCCGGGCATGGTGGCGCATGCCTGTAGTCCCAGCTACTTGGGAGGCTGAGGCAGAAGGATCACTTGAGCCCAGGACTTTGAAGTTGCTGTGAGCTAGGCTGACGCCATGACACTCTAGCCTGGGCAACAGAGTGAGACTCTGTCTCAAAAAAAAAAAAAAAAGAAGAAGAAGAAGAAGAAGAAGAAGGAGAAGAAGAAGAAGAAGAAGAAAAAAGAAAACTCATGAAATCATGGTCAATCCATACAATGGAATGGTATAAACTGGGTAAAAGCATAATGTAATGTACACTTAGGGATACTGAAAGATGCTTACAATATATTATGAAGTGGAAAACAGATGTCTGAAAGCATTGTACGTGGAACAATCTCGTTTTTGTAAACAAATATGTAAATTTTACAACTACTCATGCATGCAAGGTCTGGAAGGCCACAAACTTAAAGGGCATTCATAGGACAATCTAAACACATTAAATATGCCAAGAAGACACTGGGAAGCTTGATGATAGAATATCAACACTTGCTGTCTCTAAAGGAAGTTTTCTCTAGCTTCTTCAAGTATTACTGGACTTTTCAAATTGCTTACAGAGAGCACATTTTACTCTGAAAATTGGAAGGCGGGAAGGACTCTTAAAAAGGTTTAATAGCAAAATATTGGTAACAACCTAAGTATCTATTAATAGGAGACTGGCTAAATAAATCAGGATACATCCACATAGAGTACGACCGTGTTATAGGCTATAAAAAAACAACAAGAAAAATATTCATGTATGGATACAGAATGATTTCCAACATATAGCATTAAGTTAAAAAAAAAAAGGTGGGTACAAAAGAATTTACAATGTAGGCCATCTGTGGCATAAACAAAAAGAGTGGGAGAATACAGAGACTTGTACTCACTCACAAAGATATACAGTATTTTAACACATTTACTGCCACACTAGAAAAACATTATTTTTTTCCTTGGGGACATGGTGTTTTATTACAAAAATGGAATAAAAACTTTAAAAACAAAATGATCCCTTTTAATTTAATGAAAAATTTGTTATTTTTTATTGTTTTCTGTGCCTGAGTTACTTATATGCTTCACGAGACCCTGGGCTCAAAACTAGCGTGAGTTAAATACAACTCACATGGCAGTTGTGTTAAAAAAAGACCCACAACAACAATGGTTGCCTGTACAGAAAGAAACCAGACGGCAGAAGAACGGGAATGAGAAGATGACTTTTTACTATATAATCTTTCAAATTTGAACCATGAGAATATATTAGTCATTTAAAAATAATAAATTTTTCAGAAAATGTAAAAACTACATACATTGGCAAGGGATTTCCAATTACAATTTTGGAAGCAGACCCATTAAGGACCTTTTACCATGCCCAAGCACCCACCAGAGCCCGCCTCCTGCTCACCTGTAGCCTTCTTTGGCATCCTCCAGAGCCAGCTGCTTGAACTCCTCATACATCTTTTTGTTGAAGTGATCTCGCAGGAAGAAGGACCAGAAGCGGAAAAGAGTGTTCATCTCCTGAGACTGGCCAATGCCCAAGCGTTTCCGCTCTGATGGGGAAGGAAGGAAAAAAGACATGCCTCAGGGTCAGGCTGCCCTAACTTCAGGGACAAAGGATTCTGGGACCTAAGAATTTGGTCCTTTTCTTGTATCTCCAAATTCCCTTGCTCTTTATCTACTACTTCAGTCACTCAGCAGTTATGTATCAAGCACTAACTACTCTGTGTCAGGCCCTGCTGCTGGGCCTGCACCTCACCAGAAGCAGGCAGCATCAGCTTCTGAAGCACGTCGTCAGTCTAGCCCGTCACCTCAACTGGCATCGCTTTTTAAGTGTAGTCACAACAAGGCAAAGCATGAACAAACAGTTTGTAAATTCTAACAAAATATACTCTGTTCATTACCTATAATTATCTCGAGTCCTACAATATTAACAAGTACAAAATGGTAACATCAAAAAATAATACCTAACAACAAAAGCATAAGCAACAAAATACATAGATAAGATGGACATCATTAAAATTAAAAACTTTGTGTATCAAGAAAGTGATATGGGAGGCCGAGGTGGGAGGACTGCTTGAGATCAGGAGTTCGAGACCAGCTGGAGCAAGAGTTAGACTCTGTCTCTACTAAAAAATAGAAAAATTGGGCCAGGCATGATGGCACGTGCCTGTAGTCCCAGCTACTTAGGGAGCTGAGGCAGCAGAATCACTTGAACCCAGGAGTTTGAGGTTGCTGCGAGCTAGGCTGACGCCACGGCACTCTAGCCCTGGTGACAGAGTAAGACTCTTTCTAAAAAAAAAAAAAAAAAAAAAAAGTGAAACAGCAGCCCATAGAATGAGATGAAGAAATACTTGCAAATCACATATCTGATAAGGTACCTGTGTCTAGAATAAAGAACTCCTGAACTTAATAATTAAGACAAATAATCCAGTTTAAAAAAGGATCTGAACAGACATTTCTCCACAGAAGATATACAAATAGCCAATAAGCACAGGAAAAAATGCTCAACATCATCAGCTTTTAGGGAAATCCAAATCAAAACTATAAGGAGATACCGCTTCACCTGCAGTAAGATAACTATAATAAACAATAAGAAGTGTTAGGAGGATGTGAAGAAATCAGAAACCTCATACAATTGTGATTGCTATTAGGAATAGATGCCTCCACTTTGGAAAACAGTCTAGAAGTTCCTCAAAAGGTTTAAAAAAGGTTAAACATTAGTTACCATATGACCTAGCAATGCTACTCTTCTACCCAAGTTAAATAAAAACATATGTCCATAGGAAACTTATAAATGAATATGCAGAGTAGCATTATTCATGATAGACAAAAAAAGTAGAAACAACCTAAACATTCATCAATGATGGATGGATAAGCAAAATGTGATTTAACCATACGATGGAATATGATCTGGCAATATAAAGAAGTAACGACACATGCTACGACATGGATGAACCTTTTCACAAACTCAGGGAAAGAAGCCAGTCACAAAGGACCACATAGACACAGTATGATTCTTTTTATGTGAAATGTGCAGAATAGGCAAATCTATAGAGATAAAAAGTACACTGGTAGTTCTGTGGGGCTGGGTGGATTTAGGGGCTCTGTGGGGGGTGGCGGCGGTGGCACATGTGTAATGGGGAGTGACTGGTAAGGAGTACAGGGTTTCTTTTTAGGGTAAGAAAAATGTTCTAAAATTGATTCTGATGATGGACACACAACTCTGAATATACAAAGGCCATTGCACTGTACACTGTAAACGGGTGAATTACATGGTATGTGAATTCTATTTCAAATAGAAGTTATTAAACACAACACACAGAGTAAGGAAGAGGGAAGTGAGACAGATGAACCAAGAATTTAGCAGCCATATTTTGCTGAATGAAAGGGGATGGGTGAGTTAACGAGTCATTAGATTGGTTTTGAGCATCTTTACAACCAACCTATCCAAATACCTACAGTTAAAAGATATCTCATTTTGTGATAAAAGGAAAAACATGAGCGTACCTAGTCTTTTTTTTTTTTACACTATCTTCTAGAACAGGGATCAGTCTTTCTGTAAAGGGCTAGAGAGTAAATATTTCAGGCTTTGCAGGAGACATATAGTCTCTGTCACAGATTCTTTTTCCTTGACAACGCCTTAAAAATGTAAAAAAAAAAAAAAAAGTCCTTAGCTTCAGGGCATAAAAAGAGACCACTGCTAGCTGGATTTGGCCCACATGCCAGTTTGGCAACACTGTTCTAGAGAACATGTGCTGCCCTTTTGTGACGGGCAGTGGACCACACTGGACAATGGCTGAGCCAGCAATCTTGCCAGAGGCATAAAAACACTTAACTTTTCTTTTTTATAACAGAGGAAGATCAAGTACTAGGAATGTTCTGAGTGCCACAATCTCTTAGCTTCCTGCATTTCAAAACTACCTGGCTCTAGCTTAACTTCAATCCTCTTGCTGTAACATGATGCCATTTTTTGCTCTGAAGTCAGAGGAAACAGTCACCTGTGCCGACCCCCTACCCCGACCTTACATACTTTGGATCTAAGTAATGGCCCCAGAGGCTCAGCCCTCTCCCCCTGCACTTCTTACCATTAAGGCAGCGCCTACGATACTTGTGGTAGACGTGTTGTGTGAAGCCATTTTCCTTGAGCAGCTCATGGGAAGGATGCTGAAACTTGGGCAGTGACTGAGGTGTACAGCCATAGCTGCCAACTGCAGGCGTTCCTTCTGAGGGGCTGGAGCTACAGAGGTCACGAGAGGTAGAGAGAGAAGGGGGGGGAGGAGAGAGGAGAAGGAGAGAAAGGGGAGGAGGGGAGGAAGGGAGGGAGTGAGGGAGAGAGAGTGAGTCACTGGTCACTAAGTTCTCCACAGCAGTCCCTCTATCAGCCAAGATCAGCCACTCACAGGGCACCAGACAAGGAGGCTCAGGTACTGTGCTAAGCCCTTACTATATCTGTGGGTCTGAGTAACTCTTCACATCAACCCTGAGAGCATTTTATAAAGAGGTCACTGAACATCAGTGACTGGGAGACTCATCCAGAGTCATGGAGCTATTTAATGGCAGAGATCTGTCCAACACCAAAACCTGAGCTTTTACTCATTTATTTATGTAATCTTTTTTTTTAAGAGTTGGGGTCTCGCTCTGTCACCCAGGCTGGAGTGCAATGGCACAGCTGTAGCTCACTGCAGCCTCGAACTCCTGGGCTCAAATGATCCTCCTACTTCAGCCTCCCAAGTATACATAACTTTTAACATTTAATTTTACTTAACGAGCCATCATGTCAATCCATCTACAGTTGACCCTTGAACAACACAGATCTGAACTGCATGGGTCCACGTATGTGAGGATTTTCTTCTGCCTCTGCCACCCTGACACTGTAAGACCAACCCCTTCTCTTCCTCAGCCAACTCAGTGTGAAGGCAAACAGGATGAAGACTTTAGGATGATCCAATTCCACTCAAGGAACAGTAAATATATCTCTTATGATTTTCATAATAACATTTTCTTTTCTCTAGCTTACTCTATGGTAGGAACATAGTATATAATACATATAACATACCAAATATGTGTTAACTGACCATTATTTTATCAGTAAGGCTTCTTGTCAGTAGTAAGCTATTGGTAGTTAAGTTTCTGGGGAGTCAAAAGTTTTATGTGGGTCTGTGTAGGGGGTCAATGCCTCTAACCTTCTCATTGTTCAAGGATCAACTGTGTATTTTTTTCTAAAATCATGCCTATTTTCAGCCTTTGCCATCTCTGCAGGGACTAGAGGGTAGCCTAGGCTGGTAGCCCCCAAACCTTGAATACTGGGGCCATTCTACTGAAATAAAAAGGAGCCCTACCCCCAGAAGCTGAGTCAGTAGATGTAGGGTGAAGCCAAGAAATCTGTATTTTTATTCAACTACATTGCTATCCTCTCTCAGGTGGGCAGCAGATACCCAGGTTTAGAAGTCAACTCAGAGATATTCTCTGAGTGTACTAAAATCTCATCCCATGCAGCTGCAACACCACTTCTCTAGAAAGAAGCCTCCGCTTCCCACGTCCTGCACTAAGCTTTCCATGCCATTGCTTTTTGGACTTAGATGAGGGTTCCTTTAATTTTCAGATCAATTTTCTTGGTCTGGTGGATTTCACAGCTCTCCTACCCATCTCACGAACAGCCTGATATCTTCTTCCCCACTATCCCAGGTACCTGATGGAAGCAGTCCGGGGCCTGTGCTCACGGGAATCCATCACCCAGCCTACATGGCTCTCCAAAGGTGGATTCGAACTGTGTCTTGTCTTCCTTTTTCGAGGCATCTGCAATGTTCAGTCCAGAATTTGTTACTATTTGTCTGTTAAGCACCCACAGGACTAAGATGCCCTCGTATGTGCATGTTATCTCACATTTTACAACAGCACTTACACAGCTCATATCTATTCTTTCACAGAATGTTCTCAGCTGTGAGCTAGGAACTGGCATGCCTATTTCACAGGTAAAGAAATTGAGGCTTGGGAGTAAAGCGATTTGACCAGGAACTCACACTTGGTCAGTCCTCCTTAGGCCTTTTCATGGCTACATGGTGCCACTACTCCTATACCTAGTTTATTTTGCAGATATGGTCATTCAATCCTATGTGAGCCCACCAGCCTAAGAGCACAAAGCAGGCAAGAGAGTCAGCACCTCCTTGGCTCAGACAAGGCAAGGTTGAGAAGCAAAGCATTGGAATGCAGCGAAGTGGGCCCAAGACTCCTAGCAGCCCAGCAGGAACACCTCACCTTGGCATCTAGTGTTCGTCCTTCTTTCACCACTGGGTAAAACCGCGATGTCTGGCTTGAGTCTTTGAGCTGTGGTGTCCGAGGAGTGCGGGGGGTCCTGGCATTGCGGTAGTTTGGCGACTCTGGGACGGTGGTTGGTAGAGAGCGGGCGATGGTGGAGGGCTCAGGAGCACCAAACAACTTGTTGGCCAGGGCGTCAGTGGGAACTGAAGAGATAGGAGGGTCAGTATGCAGGGGAAGGCCCCCCAATCTGAGGGCCCCAGATCCCTCTCACCCACACCTCCGTCTCAGGTGTCTGCCCCTCACCTTGCTGGAACCGAGGTGGCCCAGGAGGAACCTCCTGGTTGGGATCCACAGGGGGCTCAGGGGTCAGTGTGTCAAACTGCTCCCGGCTGATCATGTTGACTTTCTTGAAGTTCTCGACTTCTTGCTACAGAGGATATGAGATGGGTGGGGAAAAATGTTAGTAAGCAGGCTGTTCTAGCCTGTTTAGGAATCAAGACTGGCAGGAAGTTGGAGAGGGCAGCTCCCACGTCCACATATGCAGAATTCTAGTCCCCAGGCTCTAAGCTGCCCCATCACCATTCCTCAACCAGTCACATTGGCATGAGTGTGCTAATCTAGAAGAGGACAGTACTTGCCCCACCCTCCCTGCAATAAGATTGAGATCAGGCTGAAAACAGCTCCCCAGGACTCACTATAGACTCCTCCCGAAAGCTCCAGTGCCTCCCATCTCTTTCTGCCACTGTCTTATCATAGTGGCTGGGCAACTCTCTCCTTACCTCCAGCAGACACACTGCTATTTGTTACACTGGCTCACCAAAGGCTCACCCACCACCAAATATACCCACTTTGTAAAATCCTACAACAGAGGTGTTTTGACTGTTTCCAGGCAGCAGCAATTTTCTAAAGGACCTATCTGTTCTCCATTTTCCACACTCAAGGCAAGATCCTTAAAAGGCTTTTAAACTTTTATATATGCCTAAACACTGACGAAGAAAAGTGACAATCTAAACCTTACTATATTCCCCACAAACGTGTCTAGCCAACTGCTATGACAATACAGATGCTCAGGTAGGACAATAATCACTCCCCACCACATGCATGGTTTACATATTCACACACCTCCACTCGCTCTTAATGTCCCAACAAGGTGCCAATCACCACCCTCTTCTCATACACAAAAATACTGAGGCTCTGGACTAGAGGGACCTGCCCAAAGTCACACAGCTATCAGCCTTCCTCTTCTTTAGATATTACAGGCCTCCTAGGCCCACACTCACTGCCAAGTCCTAGCCTCACCTTGATTTGAGAATACTCAGGTTCAAACTTCTCTGTCCAGAGATCCTGCTCATAGTAGAAGAGGCCGTCATTAATGACCTTAGCCAGCTCGGCACTCATCTTGGCACGTGAGGTGTGGTTGCCTGTACGGTCCCCCCCTGGGTGCCGGCGCATGTAAGGTGGCGTCTGGGTGACAATGAGGATCTTGTTGACATCCCGGTCATCAATCTCATAGTCAGAGTCCTCATCAGACCACGCAGTGAAGGTGTTCTTCCTTCCATCCATCTGTTCCATTTCCTCATCAAACAGAAAATCCAGTTCCTCCTGCTCATCCTGATCCTTGGACATCAGCTGCTGGGAGGGCAACTGCTGGGGCAAAGAGGTCGGGTGGGCAAACCTGGGCTCCTCTGACTTCTAAAACAGGGACAGACCAAGGAAGAGGGAATCACCAGGGGTCCTTGGACCAGGCTCTGTAGCTGTCCCACCAGAGGGAGGATCCACTCCTCAGCATGAGACTATCATAATTGGCCCTGATAATACCAGCAGGTCATAGTGGTCCCTCCTGGGAGCCAGCTTCAATAGTGAAAGGATGTCCCATAGTAGTCCAGGTTCTTCCACTAACAGACCACATCACAGTCATTCATGAACAACTTAGATGACAAGTTTTCTATAGATGGGAACTGTTCTCTCATTTACCTTTATATCCTACATTGCACCTAGCCTGGGAGTGGGCACACAGCAGAAGTTCAACAAGCTGACTCATCCATTTATCCATCAACTCAACATCTCCCAGTAAACCAGGAACTCCATGAGGAAAGGACCATAGTTGCCTTGCTTTCCATTATATACTCAGTGCCTAGACTGGGGCCCAGCTATAGCAGGTGTTTAAATATTTGATGAGTGAGCAAATACCCACTAATACTAGATAGGTAT
Source organism: Lepilemur ruficaudatus (assembly GCA_963574885.1). Lineage (NCBI taxonomy): Eukaryota > Metazoa > Chordata > Mammalia > Primates > Lepilemuridae > Lepilemur > Lepilemur ruficaudatus. Next base: position 74,549 of record CAUYRT010103257.1, read on the forward strand.
GAAAAACCTAAAAGCGGAATAATGAGCAAAACAAGGTATCCCTGTTCTTTGGGAGCTCACAGTTCAGTGGGAAAAAAGTTAACCAGCCAGCCAGCCACAATGTGGTATGATAAAGGCTATAAGGAGAATTTATGGGAGAACATAGAAGGGGGTGCTTAGCCAACTCCGAGTTGGAATGGTTAGTTAGGGAAGGTTTCCTGGGAGAAGTGACTAGCAAAGGATGAATTAGTAAGCCATATGAAGGCAGGGACAGAGTGTGCTAGGCAGAAAGAACTGCATGTCCCAAAGACGAGAGAAAACAGTGCCTCCAGCAAGGAGAAAATATTTCAGTGTTGACAGAATGAATTTAACTGAAACTTTGGGGAAGAAGCATTTGTCTACCTCACCGTATTTATCCAAAAATCAATTCCCTCCTATGCGAAGAGCTTCCCACATAAACTCCAAACCTATCCCTTTCAAGGTTCAAGATAGGCCAGGTAGGAGTAATGGCTCTAATTCTGGAATAGGAAACTAAGTCTGGCTCCCATCTTTCCAAAGCGTTCATAGTCCACAAGGCCTAGACCTTGTAAAGTCCTTGTCTATCTACTACCTTTCTCCTAATGATTCTGGCCTGATGTAACACTTTTCTAAACGGCTGAAGCTAGAGCAGTAGGGAATTCTGGGTATGAACAGGCAGGGAAAAAGAAGGAGATGAGAGGCAGTCATAGTAGTACAACAGATAAGGGAGCACAGAATTCCACAGACCCAAAGTCCAAGGTCAATTCTCAGGTATCCTCACAAGCCTCAGACCAAAGAGGTCTCCAAAGTAGGGGTGAGTGTGAGGAGGTGGATGGAGAAAAATTTAGTGTTTGGAAAGGAAGCCATAATTTTAGTTGGGATTATAACACTTTACTTAACAGTGGACTCCATCTGTAATATATTTATTACTTTACTATTTCTAGAGCAGTCTAACCCCTCCCTCCCTTCATCTGAAGATGGGGAAACTGAAGCCCTGAGATATTAAGCAAGCAGTTGAAGGACACCTAGTCTTCTGTGCAGGAGACCTGGGTTCTAGTCTAGACTAACTCCACATCTGAGCCATGCATGTGCTCCCTTCTCCCTTCCCTCTTCTGTAGTTCTGAGGTTCTTATATATTGAACAGGGAGGATATATTCAGGAGAAAAGCACTGAAAATATAGTCCCAGGGATTTAGATGGGGCAAAAAAACCAGCCAAGCGTCAGGAAGCCTGGAACACTGCTGCCAGATGCAAGAACATCTCTTCCTATGAAAAATGCTACTCAGGAACTCACACAGGAGTGTACCCTAAGGTGCGGTCCCCACGGAAAATGGAAATAAGCCACGTCAACCTGTCTATAGTCACTGCTGGTGACTTCCAGTCGCATTATGACCATGAATATCCAGCTTTCCCCTCAGAGCCAGAACTCTGAGCCTCCAAGCACTCCAGCCCGGGGCCCTGGAACCCAGGGGCTCAGGACCAGCCTCACTCACCTTGGGCCGTGCTGGGGAGGGGCGAGGCCTCTTCTTCACTTCAATCCAGTTCTCAGAATCCAGGTCAGGCAGGCTAGCAGACAGACCCTTGGGCAGCGTCTTTAGGTTGCTGACCTCCTCTGTTTTGGTTGGCACTGGGGTGACTGCACGGGGAGAGCCAGGCGCTGATTCTGAAGGGTAGAAGTGTAAGGTGCTCATCCCTCCAGTCCTCCTCCTGATGCCAGCCCTGAGGAGGACTGCTGGCCAGAGGACAACAAAGAGGCATCCTTATGTCAGTAGGAACATACCTGTCTCCTTCTGGTAGTGCTGACGGGGGACAAACTCGGGGCAGTTGAGAAGCTGGGAGAAATCAGTCTGCGAATAGTCCACTATTGGGGGACCAGGAAGAGGCCACTTCTCAGGCTCCTCCCTTCTACGAACTTTCTCATCAACAATCTCCACCACCTTGCTGTCTTTTAGGGCCTGCAGAGGAGAAGGAGGGAGAGAGGATGTAGAAAAAAGTCTAGAACAGACTGAGATCTTGGAAGATGGTGAACAACCAGACTCCCATGAGCTTGGGTATGAGTCCAGTGCTAGCAGTAGTATAAGAAAACTGGCACCATCATCCATGATTGGTGGACATGTGAGATGTTCAAACGTATAGGCAGTGCTAACATGGAAAACAAACCTACCCTCTGGCCCTGCCAATCCACTTCCAGCAATTTGCCCTAGAGAATACTTACACAAACAGGTGATAGGTATGTATAATAGACAAAAAGCCACTCAGCAATGCCGTAATAGGGAAAGACTGTAAACTATCTAACTTGCCATCACACAAGCAATTTAAGTAATTTATCACATGTTCATTCAATAGAGCACTTTTCAGACATTTAAGAACAGCTTTACATGTGCTGAGGTGGAAAAAGCCACAAATAAATATATTAAGTCAAAAAAGTAGGTTTAGGCCAGCCTGCGTAAGATTCCTTTCTGTGTCTGAATGGTTTCTTTTTTTTTTTTTTTTTTTTTTTTGAGACAGGGTCTTGCTCTGTTGCCCAGACATGAGGACAATGGCATCATCATAGCTCACTGTAACCTCAAACTCCCAGGCTCAAGGAATCTTCCTACTTCAGCCTCCTGAGTGGCTGGGACTACAGGCACACACCACAATGCCTGGCTAATTTTTCTATTTTTTGTACTGGCAGGTTCTCACTATGTTGCTCAGGCTTGTCTTGAGTTTCTGGGCTCAAGTGGTCCTCTCGTCTCATCCTCCCAAAACGGCTAGGATTCCAGGTGTGAGCCACTGTGTCCACCCAGCCTTGTATAAAATCAGAAATATACACAAAGTTTCCTAGGATTCACAGGTAAACTGCTATAGGTAGTTATCTCTGGGAAAAGGGGTGAAAAGCAGAGAGGGATGTTTTCTATTTTAAAAAACCTTTTAAAATCTTTTAAGTGGAAGAGGAAAAAATTTCAACATGTGATAACATACTCTGTTGGAGAGGCTGGGCAAAGAGGTACTTTTGCTGTTGCAAATACAAAAGGTACAACCCCTAGCAAGGGAAACAGGCAACATTATGCAAAATTATGCATGCATTTACCCTTTAACTCAGCCATCCTACTTCTAGAAATCTATACCAAAGTTCACTGGCACAAATATGAAAAGATAAATATACAAAGGCTATTCATTACCGCAGTAATGTGGTTTATATAAAAGACCAGAAACAACCAAAATGTCCATCTACAGGGACAGCAGTTGAAAAACCCATGGAACATCCACACAATGGTGTACTATGCAACAGTACATAGGAATGAGGAATATCCTTCTATTATATGCCACTACTCTTCAGTTAGTTCCCAGATACATTACATGAAAACAAAAAAAAAGAAATACATGTGTTGTATGTTATCATTTCTCTAAGAGAAAGGATACAAATACATAGAGAGGCATTTGCTTTCTGTTTTTTTAATGGAAGGATTCAAAAAAGTTTACCTATGGGGAAGAAAAGGTAGAAGTGACAGAAGTTAGACATACCATGTTGAGACTTTGGAACCATGTAAATGTTTTACATAAACAAATGAGTAATTATGTTGACAACATAAGAAATTAAGATTTTTGGCATGGGAGAAAGGAATAAAACAGACCAACAGGGTTAAGATGCCATATTCCTGAATTTTAATAGAAAGTATTAGTGTAATCTCATGACGTAGTTTACCTTACCAAAAAAACCAAAAAGCCAAACCTCTAGAAAAATTACGAACCAAATAGCAATAAGCACCCTATAACTCATACTATGGTACCTAAATACCATTTCCCAAAAGAAAGGAACCAGAGTCCCTTTAAAAAGTGGCCAATTCCTGGCTGCCGAAATAGCTCAGTTGGGAGAGCGTTAGACTGAAAAAAGTGGCAAATTCCAGATCTGGGGCAGGAAATGTACCAGATCAACTAGCGTCCCACCAGCCAAAGATAGGACAATTTGATTTGACATATTAATTGCAATAGATTGAAATAAATGTTTGAATCCATAAGCCTACAAGAACAAATGATACTAAAACAAACAAAACAAAACAAAACAAAACAAAACCTTACTGGTAGCCTTTAAATGTTATTAGGGATCAACTTATAATTCTACAAACTGGTTAACAAAAGGAAAAAGATCAAACATTTATTGGCTGTTCTTATACAAACTATACCTCTTGGTAACTGAGTAGCTAATGAGGCAGTTACTCCTCAAAGAGGTATTCTAGCTAATAAATGAAGACTAACTTCATGTGGACTGATAAGGAACCAAAAAAAGTAAATAAATAAAATTTTAAAAATTGAAGACTAATAGAATTATGAGTATCAGCATTTTGCAATCCCTAAATAATAGGCCACAACCACTAATGGCAGCTTAAATCACAAAAGAGATAATCACATGAAACATTATGTGACACCTTGAGAGAAAACACATCATATCTATAAAGTATGCTTGACAAAAGAGGGGAAAAAACTCCCAAAACCCGTCAGGCCTCTAGATTACCAATTTACAAAATATTGGAGTACAGATGAACATGATAAATGGCACCACTGTGTCCTGAGGGAAATTCTACAGGACATATAACCTAGTTTATTCAAATACTAAACAGCAAGGAAAAGAAAAAGAGAGAGGAAGGGGGAGACTTAATAGGACAACACATGGGATTCTCATCTGAATTCTGATTCTCACAAATCACCAAAAAAATTTTTTTGATAAATGAGGCAAATTTGAAATTGACTACATATTTGGTGATATTAAGGAACTGTTAGTATTTTCAGGTGTGATGATGATACTGTGGTTATGTTTTTTAGTAAGTCTATCAGAGATATACACTAAAACATCTGTGGATGAAACAACAGGTTACCTAGGATATGAGAGAGGAAACAGATGAGGGTACAGACGGAATAAGACTGACCATGAGTTAATACTTGCTGAAGCTGGTGATGGGGTTATTATACTATCCTATCAACTTTTGTAAATGTCTAACATTTTCCATAACGAGATAAAAAAAAAAAAAAAAGAGAAACAGACAGGGAGTAGGGAGAGAGGAAGCAAGGGAGGGAGGGGAAGAGGCTAGCCAAGCCTTGGGACTCTAACAGAATTAATCAGATGAAGACTCTTCCAGGGCTTTCTGCCTTGGCCCAAAACCCCAGCTCTGTAAGTAAGGACCTTTCTTTCCCCCACACCCCAGCCCCAGGGAGGAAGACGTACCGCAAAGATGAGTGAAATGTCAGTGGTAAGGGCCTGCACTCGGTGGAAGGAAGCAATAAGGGTGATGGGTAGGAAACCATCAGCATCCATTTTCCGTCGCAGGAAGAAGTCTCGCTCTAAATTGTCCACACTGAAGTAGTATTCACTAAGTGGGAGGGGAGAAGAGGCATCACCAAGGGATCGCTGCATAATTTACGAATACCACTGCCTGCTCTGCTATACACCCCAGCAATCTCACACAGCCTCTGCCCTAGCCTGTTCCTATCGTACATACAGTGTTAAAGGATGAAGACAAATGATGTTATCCCTGCCTTGCTTGGGTCAAATCACTCCTTCTTCCCTTCAGCTCCTTTGCATGCCTGACAAACTCCTCATCATACCCAGTTCAAACATTGTTGGTCACTTTCTCATCTGCTCCTAAAACACTTATAACACTCTACTGAAATTATCTATTTCCTTGTATGGCTCCCCCACTGGTCTGTGAGACAATATACCAGAGTGGTTAAGAGCAAAGATTTTGCAATCAGATGGAAATGGATTTAAATCTGTGCTTTGCTACCTACTAGCTGTGAGACTCTATGCAAGTAACTGGGTCTATCTGCTTGTCTATAAAATGGGGATTAAAGACCCAGCTCATAGAAATGTGGCAAATAAAAACTACAGGATCAAATTAAGATAATACCTGTAAAGCACTTAACACTGAGCCTGGCCAACCCGGGGTGGGGAACCTGTGGCCTGGCCTTCTAGGTCATTAAGTGTGGTCTTTTGACTGAATCCAAATTTTACAGAACAAATCCTTTTATTAAAAGGTGTACAGCAGAGAAAGATGCAGCTTTTATTGCCTGCTTTAGTACTTAAAAAAGAACAATCCTGAAATCAAAGGCTGCAGGTTCCCTACCCCTGTGAGGCTTCTTAAGGTAAATATGGTATTACTTCTATAATAAACAACTTTATGAAAAGTTAGCTTAAAGGACAAGAGAAAAGCTATCTTTCACAGCTCCAGCCAGAGGCTACTGTTGCTAGCACCAGAAGGACAGGTGTCCAGTCCTCCTCTGTCCAGCTGAGACCCTTTGGCAACCCCAAACCTCTCACTCATCTCTCCAGGAAGAAGGCTCCCATGCACTCACATCTGGCGCTTGATGTAGTCTTTGAGCAGCTCCTGGTCCACGCTATAAAGCTCAGTGCTGCTGACGTTGTCAAAGTAGTAGGTGATGTTGTTCATGTACTTGGGGGTGCGAGGCCCCTCTGCACCGTCAAACTTTCGGTAGCCAAACTGGTAGTCAAAATGGGCTACGGGGGAAACAGGTGTCATGAGGGAGAGCAGATACCTGCCCGCCACCCCTGCCGCACTCCCTTGGACATCCCGGAGCCCAAAGGGGCCTCACGTACTTCGAGTGCCACCCCGGCCGCGTCCCCGGCCGCGACCACGCCCCCGTCCACGGCCACGGAAGGAAGCCCGCGCCCCACCAGCCCCATCACTCTTCACACTCGATGTCTCATCCTGGTCATGCCAGGCAGGCTCCGGTTTGGTCTCTGGTTGCCAGGCTGGGGTGGGGGGGGCCACGGGCACGGGAACGTAGGTGGCAGGCTCAGACCCTATGGGGAGAGGGGGCACCGGGTCAAGCCTGAGGGTGACCCCATGTCCAGGCCCTCCATAGTGGGTAGAACATACCTTTGATCTCCCCGCGGTTGGGAGGTATATGTCTCGGCTCCTGTGGGCGAGTAGGGCGTGAGGCCAGTTTCTCTCTGGGTACTTCAGGCTTCATGTCTATTTGCAATGGAACCCACTTGTGTTTGTTCCCTGGGAGATAGCATGGACATGTGACAAAGGTTTGAGGGAAAACACCCCTCCCACCCAGCCCTACTCAATCCTTCTTCACCTGCGCTGGGCTGGGGCCTAAATCACAATCTGGTGACCCTGGGCAAATCCCTTTCCTACAAACCAGACTTCTTTTTCATCTCTAAAATAAGGAGCCCAGGCCAGGTACAATGGCTCATGCCTGTAATCCCAGCAGTTTGGGAAGCTAAGGTGGGAGGATCGCTTGAGGCCAGAAGTTTGAGACCAGCCTGAGCAACACAGTAAAACCCCATCTCTATAAATAAAATTTTTCTTTTAGTAAAGTTAAATTAAATTAAAATAAAATAAGGATGGTGTTCCTCAGTGGAGACAGCAGTTTAACTCCCAATATTGATATCTGCAAGGTTAGAGAATCCTCTTCTGGAGTCAGACATACAGCTGCTCAGAATAAAGACTATACTTTCCAGACTCCCCTTAGACATGTGCAAAAATGGTACCTATGAGAGTTCAGTTAAAGTAGCCAATTCCAGGCTGAGTCCCTAGAAGGAAGGAAGCTACCCTTCCCCTTTTCCCTTCCTGCTAGCTGGATGAGTCAATGTACCATAGCAAGATTAAAGGAATTAAAGAGTTGCCATACTAGGCCTGGCCTATTTACACCAAGCTGTTATGTAAGAGAAAAACTTTTATCTTGTTTAAACCACTGTTAACTTTGGACCTCTCTCAGAGGTCAAACCTGGACCCTACCATTTCAGCAGGTTTTTGGAAACTTTTATCTTCAAGAGGAGGACAGGGGGTTGAAGAGAGGATTGCTGCTCCAGTGGCCTACATCAGTCTCCCAATGACTTCTGGGGGGCACATGAGACTCCCCCAGCAACTCCCAGAGGTCTGATTATTTCACAGCTCTGTCCTGCCACCTTCTCCCAAGTTCTGCTCCCAGCCACTCACCTTTCTTCTTCTGCCCGCTTCGCTGGCAGTCCTCGTCCCCATTCTTCTCCTCCCCTGATTCGTCCGATTTGGTTTTTGGGCTTTCCTTACTATCGCACCCCTCTCCTTTCTCCTGTTCCTTCATGTCCTTCTTGGGTGGCAGCTTACGAGCAGGCTGAGGCTTGTGAGACTGCGGCTGCAGCAGGAAGTAACAGGGAAGTGAGGTGAGTGTGAGAGCCTCATGGTCTGAGAAGAAGGGCACTTCCTGTCACTAGAAAAGACAAGCAGAAGGAGCTACCGTATGGAACAGCAGGCTGAAACAGATGTACTCCAAGGTTCTGCTTTCATACCTGAGATGCTTTCACTGGGAAGTACGGTCTAACAGGCCAGGATGCAGAAGAGACAACTTGTCTCTCCAGCTTCCAAGTCTAAGTGACAGAGACAACCCCCAAGACAGAGGTGCTCGGGCCCGCAAAGGCCAAATGTTTACTCCCTGTAACAAGGCTGTGTTGTCCAGGTAGTCTGTGTGATAAAGAGATGCTGGCCCCTGGCCTGTCAAAAACAAACCTGTCTGTGAACTAAAGGTGGCCATGGCTGTGAGTCAGGGAATCCTGGCCACTGGCCCGGAACAAAAGTGCTACGCAGAAGAAAACTGACCAGAAGTCCCCCACTTTGCTAGGGTTCAGAAGAGCTATATATAAGGTTCTCCAACACATATGGTCTGGAGGTCAGTACTTGACCTAATGACCACTCTCTTGTTTCACTCATAGAAAACCCAAGTTTAATGACGTAGAACACAGACTTTGGAATAATACAACACATCTGACTTCCAGTCCCCACTTTGCCATCAAGGGCTAGTAATTAACCTCTCCAAGTCTCAGGAGCCTCATCTGTAAAACGGGAATTATAAAAGAACCTATCTCAGAGTCACTGTGAGGGATGGATAAGATGATGAATAGACCACAGAGTTGACCCTTGAATATAACACGGGTTTGAACTACATGACTACATGGGTCTGCTTATACATGGCCGCTTATACATGGATGTTCTTTTTCAACCAAATGTGGGTCAAAAATACAGTATCAGTAGGATGCAAAACCAGCATATACAGATGGTCAACTTATTATACTCTGGTTCCGCAGGGCCAACTACAGAACCTGAGTATGACAGGATTCTGGTATGCAGGGTCCTGGAACCAACCCCTCAAGTATACCAAGGGGCAACTGTACACGGCAGTTCCTGACACAAAGCAAAGGCTCAAATGGCAACAATTCTTAGCTATTTCAATGTTGCCCATTTTATATTAACTACTCCATTTTGAAAACTAACAAAGGTTAAGACCTGAGACTCTGAAAGCTTGAGAACCCAAAATATATATTTGTAGATAAGAGTTCAAACCTGCCCATCCCTCCCCACAGACTCACCTGCACACTTTTGTGGGCTATCTCTCCAGGTGTGGGCCAGTTGATTGCGTCTCCGAAGTCACCAACCTGCAAAGCATTCTATGAGGGGTGGGGGCAGACACCTGTCTCTGCCATTCAGCCCCTCACCAAAAATCTAGCTCTATTAAGAGATCAGAGGCCCAATCAGTCTGTCTACTAGGACCATCCACACTGGAGGCCCTGAAGGGGGCTCCCATGCTATTCAGAAAGGATCCAGAACTATTTGGCAGTCCAGAAGCACTCACTAGAAAGGGAAAAAGGCCCTCACTTCCAGGAAGTCCCCTTGGGTTGCCCATTCCTATTCCTTACCTTGCTGCCTTTGCGCTGTTTAGAAACAGCTGCCCTCACCACCTTGGCCGGAGCAGAATGTTCTGTGGGAACAAGAAGGGAGAGATGGTTATGCACAGACTACATGAGGAGGCCACTACCAGCTCTTCACTGTCATTACCATCCCCACCTCACCAAGCAACCTGCTGGTTCTCACAGAAGGAAGAAACAGTGGAGGGGAGAAAGACACCAGTAACAATTTTACCAGCCCCTTCCTAAAGAAATCATAGAAAGTGAGATCATGCAGACAGCTGGCAGCCAAAACCCCAGGAACTGAGTCTCTGAGGTGAGAGGGCCTTTACAGAGCACAGCTCTACACCCTCTTGTCAAATAGGGACTGAGGCCTGGAGAGGGAAGTCCATGCCAGAGGTAGCACTATAATTTAGTACTCTTGAATCATGGCAGACTTCATAAAGGAAGGGCCTGAAAGATCACTTCTGGCCCTAACATTCTAGAAGATTGTGTGTGCACAGACCAGGGCTACTGATCATTGAAATAGCTAGATTAAAAACCCTAAGTAGGCAATCAAGAATTCCAGAGACTACACCAGGGCCAGCCACTCAGGAAAGATTTTGTCTGCTTCCACAGTTTCCAAAGAAAAGGTGGGCTCCCACTTGACTTAGCAGTTCCACCTTTAGCGGTTGATCCTAACTAATGACACAAATTAGACAAAGGTTATGTACAAAGATGTCCACTCAAGTGCTATTTATAACTTCCAAAAACCGAAAACAACCTACATGTCCAAAAGTAGGCAACTAGAGGGGTGATGGGGAGAGAGAGCGAGAAAAAAAAAGAAAACAAAAGAAATAACGTTATGTCCCTACAAAGACTTGTACACAAATGTTCACGGGAACCTGATTTATAATAGCCAAAAGAGGAAACAAATCAAATGTCCTTAACAGGTAAAAGGATAACAAACTGGTCTATCCATACAATCGAATTTTATTCAGCAATGAAACAAAAAAAACTATGGACCGTGCTACGACATGGGTGAATCTCAAGATAATTATGCTGAGGCAAAGAGCCACATAAAAAGAGTACATAATGTATGATACCATGTATATAAAATTATAGAAAATTTAAACTACTCTCTAGGATGGAAAGCATCTGCAGTTACCTAAGAAGGGATGCCGAGGGGGAGAGCAACAGGGAGAGGGGGGAAGGAGGCACTGCAACTGGCAATCATACCCCATCACTCTGGTGGCAGATACGTTCACTGTCTCATCGTGCTGATTGCTTCACAGGCATATGTTCATGTCCAAACATTAAGTTGTATATTTTAAGAATGTGGAATTTCTTATATGTTAATTATTCATCAATAAAGCTACTACAAAAAAAAAAGTAGGCAACTGGCTAAATAAAGTTCATCCATTTTTAGAATAGTCATTAAAAAGATAAATGATCTCTACTGATATGAAAAGATGGACACAATAAATAAGACACAAAACAATCCATTTTTGTAAAAGAAAAGTGTACATGCACACATACTGTACAAGTATGTGTACAAACTCTAGAAGAATATATAAGTATTATCAGGAGTTAAATACTATATTTACAGAGATTTAAATTTTTTGACAAAGATAGATGTGGGCTTTTAAAGAAAATAAATGTCTTCTATTTTTTAAGGAAGTGGTTCCAGTAGGTCCAGTCCCTTCTATACCCACATTTGTTTTCCCAACACAGTTCTGAAGGGTTTCTGCCTCTTCCTCCCCCAAGGAAAGACACATCCTGAGGCTCTGCTTACCCACACTTCTCTCCCATCACTTTGCCACCGCTGTTGGCCAGCCATGCCAAGGTAAGAGCTGCCCCTGGTCCCTGAGCAGAGAAATTTGCCTAGCTGGCCTTGAAAGGAATGTTCTACTCCTTGATCAGACTCATGTTATCCTTAATGAGTAGAGAGTGTCCTTGCCTGATTCCTAGTTGTGAGGCCACTGCGTTCCCGGTTTCCACCCCCTACCGGAGCCACTGCCCCCTCAAGACACCCCACATACCTTCTGAGGGCTGGAGCTGTGCAACTCAGCCCATAGCATCCCCCACTCCCAATGCTGGGCAGTGGTAAACCAGAAAATCTCAGTCCCAAGAGGAAGGAGCCCCTAGACCCAGGGAGCTTACTCTGCACCCACTCTCCTGACTCCTGGGTTGGCTCTAACACCATCTCCTTCCTTAACAAGCCAAAAGATCTTCACCTGCTTCAAACCAGGACCAGGTTTGTATACACCTGAGCTATGGCTAGTAATCACTTCTCCCAATGCCCAAACACCACTCCACACAAGCTACCAGGAGAACAGACCAAAAAGGCCTGCAACACCAACTTCATTAACAGTATGTTTGAAAGGGGAATGAGGTTCAGAAGGCAAGGACTTTTCCTTAAAAAGGCAAGGCAAAGTTTTTCAGGTCTTGTTTGATCACAAAAGGACATGGTAAAGAACTGAAAATTAAGTCTTCAATCAATGTGAGGGCCCTCCTGCCATGAAAAGATTCCCTACTCTAGTACCGATCCCAAGCTTATGAGGGGAATCGGATAGTCTGGGCATACACATGAATATTCTTAAATTAGTCCTGTGTAGAGTGTGAGTTTGTTGAAAAAGCCCTATCTCCAGGTCCCGCTGTCCAAAAGACTCATGGTGCCCCTATTCTTGCTCTGCTCCCAGCTAGGGCCTCAGGTTGCCCCTGACAAGGAGAATCCAGAGAGGCAGAATAACCCACTGGGGAGAGAGAACCACTTCTGCCTTTATGTAAAATTCACAGATCTGTTAAAATCATTTTGGGCCTCAGGGAAACCCAGGAAGACTCAGATGAGCTGCCGTGAGGCCCTGCAAGAGGCTAGAAAGAAAACTAGGCTTTCTGACTTGACTCCAATTACATATCCCTTTCTGGGTCCCCCTCCCAGCTACTGACTCTTACCAGGTAACTGTCACGGGGCTCACAAACATACGCACACACAGAATATACAGGTCCAGCTGGGCCTGGCATCTGAAATGACTCCCCCCATGAAAACCAATCCTTTACACAGGGCACCTGTCCCCACATCTAGTACCATCTCAGCCAAATTAGGGGACAGTCTTCCTCGTTCTATCCCTGTGTTCTGAAACCACCTGCTGCCACTGACCCAAAGCCCAGCTCAAGAAACACTGTCATTCACTTGCCCAAGAAAACAGCTGTAGAATGTTAGAGCAGCAAAAAAGACCATAATTCTAATCCCCTCTATTTGCAGATAGGGAACTGAGGCCATGAGAAGAGGAAGGGGCTTCCTCAGGACTAGCTGCAGAACCAGGATGGGAGCTAAAAGTCTCAACTCCCTTTGCCAATGCTCTTAATCAGCTTAATCAGCCCAGAAATTTCACAGGGCCCAGTGGTTCCCATGTCTCTCTACTGGTAAGGAATGGGTCAAAATCGTCTTGGTACAATCTCAGAGCATTTCTCTAGTTGTTTTTTTGTCGAGAAACACAGAGTTAAACTCTATTTACTAGAGTTACTGATGACAGGGAATAGCTCTCAGAGAGAGAAGGAGATAGAAGCGTGGAGAGGCAGGCCCTAGACAGGGCCCAGGATTCCTTAGGGGAGGATAGCAGAGAGAGGCCCTAATAGGGTGTTCCTTCTTAACTAAGGGGCTAATAGGTATCTGGAAGAGGAGGAAAACCACTTTTTGTCCCACAGGACCATCGTCAGCCAGGAGCCAAAACTGACTCTAGTTCTAAGAGGTCAAAGGGCTTCCTAAACACACACATGCATTTGTTAAAAGTGAAGCACACCAAAATTTCTATGTATAAGAAGCAATCTGAATTTGGTGGTGATGAGGGCACTAGAGGACTTTTCCTGAAACTGTATCTGCTTGGCAAACTCACTATTTTTACTTAGATTTAAGATTATTTCAAGCGGCAAGGAGTAAAGAGCTAAGCCACCACTGTTAATGAAGGATGAAAGGAAATGAGGGATGCAAGGTAGGTGCTGAGGGATGGTAGGACAGAAAGGAATTACTTTGATAACGGGATGGTGGGAGCAGGGATGCCAGCTCCCCTGTAAAGTGGAATGGGTGATGACCACACAACCTTGACTAATGCCCTGAGATTCCCTGTCTCTCTGAGCCTCAACTTTCCAGTGTATAATACCCCTTCATTCGAATACCAACTAGGTAGGAAAGCTGGGCAGCCCCATTGCTAAGCATATGGACTTTGTTATCTGATGGATTTGGTTGGAGTCCCTACCTACTCTGCTCCTTTCAGAGCCCCTTTGAAAGTCAGCTTCCTCTGTAAAAGTGAAGTCATAGTTATCTCATATGGCTGATGGAACATTCAAATGACCAAAATGTGGTAAGAGTGCATAGCACACGGTAAATGATCAACAAATGCTTCGTATTGTGATTCAAATTTACAGAGGAAATTGAAAAGCAATCCCCATCCTCCCCCTCAGAGACAGAGATAGAGATGGGGTTGAGGGAAACACACCAAATAATCTCTCAACGTGAAAAAGCATTACAGTGTATGGAAAAACTCTTGGGGATCAATTGGCTCAATTCACTCAATCTGGATTGCAAACGAGGCCCTCTCCCCAGCCTAGTTCTTATTCCAGGCAGTGGCCCACGGGGCACAGCTGCCCTCCAGAGACAGGAGGTGTCCAGGCTCCAGAGGAAGTTGCCCCAGGTAAGAGCAAAGAAAAGCTTCAGAACTTCGCAGTTTTAAACAGGGGGGAAAAAAGATGGGAGAATTTACCACAGGTCCCACAGCAGTGTAGCTTTGGCATAAAGCCCTCCTTTGTTAGAGAGGAAGGAAGACCAGGGTGAAGGCCTGGGGGTTCTTTTTCAGTTGAAGAAATTGTGTCATTCCATTTTTTATCCTGCACAGAAAAGGAAGAGAGCCCAGACCTCAAGAAAGTCTCTCCCAGGCCAGGCTTGGCTCACGCCTGTAATCCTAGCAGTCTGGGAGGCTGAGAGGGAGATCGCTTGAGACCAGCCAGACCAAGAGCAAGACCTTTTAATCTCTACTAAAAATAGAAAAAATTAGTTGGGCATGGTGGGCCGTGCCTGCAGTCCCAGCTACTTGGGAGGCTGAGGCAGGAGGATCACTTGAGCTCAGGAGTTTGAGGTTGCACTGAACTATGATGACACCATTGTACTTCAGCCTGGAAGACAGAGTGAAACCCTGCCTTAAAAAAAAAAAAAAAAAAAGTCTCTCCCAGCTTACCGAAGGGGCTAAACTCATAAACACCTGGTACAACGCCAGATAAAAAAGTTAAAAAGTATTTCCTATATTGTCTCCTTCCAGAAAGATCCCAAGGCTGTTGATCTTTTGAAACAAAAGCTACCCAGCAGGGCTAGATTTAGGAGGTCTAGGACACAAAGACTTGGTTCAACCAAGGAGAAACTAATGAAGGTTTTTAGAGAAGTCACATGGGTGATTCAAATTCATCGGGTCGTGGAAAAAAGAACTGGTAGAGGAAGGGAGAAGCTGGAATTAAAACTGAAGGACTAGTGTGGTGAAAAGGTGAGCTGAGGCTGGGCTAGTTGGGAGAAAGCCTGTAGGACTAAGAGTGAGTGGCCAGAGAGGACTACCAGATTTCAGGCCCGGAATCTCCCAGAATGGCAAACAAAGACCAAATGTTTACTTGGGGACTAGTAACACCTCTGGAGATTGGCAAGATCTCAACCACTGAAATTTCTCATCAAAGGAGGAGGGATGCTAGCTAGCAACAAATTGTAGATGTAATAATACTGACAAGTGCAGGCAGTATGTAGTGAGCACTTACTAGATACCACACACTGTTCCAAACTCTCTGCATGGATTCTCTTACTTAATGCTCATTATAATGTTGAATTATTTCCTCTCATTGGTCTCATTTTACAAATGAAGAACCCAAAGCACATGGTAGAAAGGTTACTTGCCCAGATCACAACCAGCAAGCAGAAGCACAGTATTTGAAGCCAAGCAGTCTGCTTCTAAAAACCTGTGCTCTTAACCAACAGGAGAAGGTAGAACAGAGGCTAAGGAGTCCCAGTTACCACCTCACTGTGGCCAACGACAGGGCTGCAGCAGCATCACTCTACACAGTGGGGTTGAAAACCAAGGCCCAATGCAAGGAAGGCTAAGGTAACAGAGCTGGGCAAGTGACACTCCTGCAACTGGATGCCAGCAACCTGACAATTCCCTTCTCCTCTCCTAGACAGAGGCAAGGGAAACTGCCACCAAGCATACCCACCTGGAGTCTCTAACTCTAGCACCCTTTCAGACTCATGAGGAAAGAGGTATGACTTCCAGGCCTACCTCCTAGGTCCTCCACTCCAGTCTCTGCCCCACTGATGCTCCTTAGCCACACTCTGGACCAGAACTATCGGGGCTCCAGCTGACATGAATTCTATGCCACCCTTAGCCTCTGCAGATGGGGAAGGTTACCACCATCCACCTGAGACTGCAACGTGGGACTGACTGTGGAATGCAGTGAAAGCATCTAACGGGAAAATGAGGCAGGCAGGAAAGATAATCTAGGTTATACCACCCACCTGTGCCTGTCCCTCCCAGGCCAGCCTGTGGGCAGAGTCTATGAAAAACCTGACTACTTTCAGCTGTCACCAGCCTGGCGATAGGTGGAGTCACACAGGAGGAGCTTGGAGACCCACAGGCCTTGCTGCCCCCACCCAGCCCCCACTCACCCTAGCACCTCCCAGGCAGGAATGTTCTCTTCTACAAAGTAAAAAGAATGCAGGCTTAACCCTCCTCACCTTGTTCACCAGTTCCTCCTGCTGCTGCCTCTCAGAGGCCTTCCTCTGCCCAGGCCTCTCCCACCCAGATTCCCCCTAGACCTGCAGACGAAACATAGGAAGGGGCTGAAGGGTGCTGGGGCGGGGGGGAGTAGGGATAGTGGGCAGAGAGAGAGAGGAAGGCAGGGAAACCTTCAGAAGGTCAGACTATCTTGAGTTTTCACTAAAAGGAAGCTGCAGGCCAGCAGCCAGCCCAGGAGTGCAGAGTTTGCATCCCCTTAGCCTGGGAGGAGGGACAAAGGGCGGGCCAGGCTCTAGTCACATGATGCCAGCCAGCCAGCCTGGCCTGGCCCAGGCCCAGGCCCAGCCCCAGGTGACTATCTTTAGCCTGTGGTGACCCAGGCGGCACAGTGCTCCCACTCTCCCTGCCCAGACATGGACCCAGCCACCCCCACTGCCAGTACCAGTCCCTGAAGTCCTGCCCAAAAGCTGATTAACAATCATCACAGCTGCAATATATCAGTGGCCACCAAAGCCCCTGGCCTCCAAGTGCCAGCTCCTTAACCCAGCCTTTTCTGAAGAGCACATTCACTTCTAGTTAGAACAGTAATAACCACCTTTTATTGAGTGCTGACTGGGTGCCAAAAACTAATCTAAAGTTGCTTTCTATGTGTGATTTCACTTAATCATCTCAAAAGGACACTATTATTCCAGTTTTCCAGAAAATGAAACTGAGGAAAGGGACTTGCCCAAGGTCACCCAGTGTATGCTGATGCAAGATGACTCATTCATCATAGATTTCAGTGTAAATTCTCCTCAGGAGGTTTCCCTGACTGCCCAATGTAAAATGCTCTACAGTTTAGGGACTTCAGTACTCACTACCGCCTGAAATGGTTGCATTTGTGTGTATGTCCATTCCACTAAACAGTAGTCAATTCCTGAGCCCTTACTATGTCTTTGCATGGTGCCAAAATTCTTTACATGTAGCAACTTATTCATTTTTCACCACCTCTCTAGAAGGCAGGTATGACAATGACTCCCAGTTAACCGATGAACCACAATCAGCTTGTGGGTTTCCACAGGCTCTCCTAGGCCCTACATTTCAGAAGCCAATTCTGTCAGGCATGTTGCTAGGTACACTTGATGCTCTGCTGCACACATGACTCCATGACCCTGACGTGGGAGGCTGCTAATCTCAGAGCAGGTTTTCTCCTCACCTCGGTGGTCGGCCACCACCTTAGGTAACAAAACTCATTTTTATTGTCCTAAATCTTAGGGCATCCTTGGTTGGAAGAGGCTTCTGAATTCCCAAGAAATTACTTTGGATTATCCCCATTACTGGAGTGGAGAGGATGTTCCCAGACTCAGCCAGGGCTAGGACTTGAGAAATCGCAATGTACAGACAGGAAGACTGATGACCAGGAGGGACCTAGCTGTGTGTGAAGTCACCAGTGAACTGTTGCAGAGCTGGCACCAGAGGCAGCATTCCTACCTCCCAATCCAGAGCTCTTCTGGAGGTCGGGAAGCCAGTATCCTCTCTCAACAAAATATACTCTATACACAACCATACCCACTCACAGAGTGAGGCGCAGGGCCTAGGGACCAAGAGGTCTCACAGGCACTGTTCCCCCATAACTACTGATGATGCTTTCAAGAAAAAGGACTTCTCATATGGAACTGTAATACATGATCAAAGGGTGGGGTGACGTGGCTCTGGGAGGCGCCCCATTTCCACCCCGTTTTTCCTCTTCGTGCTATGCCAGGAAGGCTGGACCTCTCAGCTCCCTCTGGAAGAAGCTGGGTAGGCATGCCCTAGAGGCGTCTTTCTCTCTATCTATCTATTGTGAGAGGCAGGCTGGGCACCCAGACTCAACTGAGCAGTAATAGCTCCAGCCCTGCAGGTTGGGAACACTCAGTAACCTGGATATTCCACAGCAACGGGAGCAACTTGCCAGGTGTCCCAAAAGCAGACAGGGAGCTGCAGTTCTCGGGTAAAGACTAGTTCTCTCAACTGAGGTCAGCCAGGCCAATTGGCCTTGCCTCCCAGAAGTTACTGATTTGCCTCTCGCTGAGTCGGAGCCTGCCTACAGGCCCCTTTAGCGCTACATGCTACACCTCAACTGGGAAAGAGTAGAGGGCCCTGGGTTGCCATGAAAGCGGAGACAGGACAGACTCAGCAGCCAGGGTGCTCCCCACCTGTAGACTCCCCACCTCTGCTCACAGATGCTCTCAAGACACCAGTACACCCCTTGAGCAAATGTAGGAGAGGGTCTCCAAAACCCACCCACCAACAATTTACCAGGGTGTTGGGTTAAGAGGCAAGGCAGAGGAGCAGTTAACAGCATGGACTTTGGAGTCCATTCTTGGATGTGCTAAGCAACAGCCACCATAAATTAAGTAACTCACAAGGCCAGGGCAGATGAGTCAAAACTGAACAATCTCTCATGCACCTTATAACTCTATAGGCATCAGCTGGTCCTATCGGATTTAACCTCTCATTTTCCAAAACTATGAAAGGGGTCCATGATCGCCAGCTCACATGACTGTTTAACAGATTAAACAAAGTAATATTTAAAATGAGCTTAGAACAAAGAACTACCATCAATGCAGAGTACTCATTTTTCATTTCTTTGGGGCAATCTTGAATCTGCCTGATAACCAAAATGAGGGGGGGAGAGGGGAAGAATACAGTTGGTTGCTAAATTTAGCAAACAGGAACTCAGGGACACCCAGTTAAATTTACATTTCAGGTAAACAATGAGTAATTTTTTTAGACCAAATATGTCCTGTGCAATATTTGGGACACACTTACACTAAAAAATTATTTGGTTTACTGCAAATTCAAATTTAACTGGGTGGCCTGTATTTTTACTTGTTAAATCTAGCCACCATAGGAAGGAAGAACTACTGCCCCATGTTCCAAACTCGAAGTAGGAGAGTGACCAGATCCCTGGGCTTAGAAGTTGAGAGACTGGATGCCAGTCCTAACTCAGGCACCACAGCCCTTGCTGTGAACGTGTGGTAAGAACCTCCCTCCTAGGCCGGGTGCAAAGCCTCACACCTGTAATCCTAGCACTGTGGGAGGCCAAGGCGGGAGGATTGCTTAAGGTCAAGAGTTTGAGACCAGCCTGAGCAAGAGCAAGACCCCGTCTCTACTAAAAATAGAAAGAAAAATTAGCTGGGAAAGGTGACAAGTAGTCCCAGCTACTCGGGAGGCAAAAGCACGAGGATCTCTTGAGCCCAGGAGTTTGAGGTTGTTGTGAGCTAGGCTGATAGCATGGGACCATAGCCTGAGCAACAAAGCAAGACTGAGTCTCAAAAAAAGAACCTCCTTCCTATGTCTGCAGTCCCTCTACTCAGAGGGCTGCAGTTGGGGGTAGGCAGAATCCTGTCTTGTGTAGTCCTGTCAGTCCTAATATCTTGTGATTTTGTCCTTATACCCACTGATTCCCTTAAATACAACCAGCTTTCCAGGAAGACAAGCTACCTCCGGTAGAAAGGATTTCAGTCCTAAGATTTTTAGTAAGCATTAGAATTATCATCTGAGGAGCCTATCAAAATGTAGATTCCTGGGTCTCATCCTTTAGAGATTTTTGCTTAGGAATGGTGGTGTCAAGAATCTGCTAAGTAACTCTAAAGTAGGCTTTCTGTGGACATACTTGCAATTATTTTGATTTAACCAATGAGTTTCAATTAATTTTGACAGAGATATCCAGAACCACAACAGCACAATTAATATTTTTAAACCAAGGTTGCACTTCTTTTTTTTTTTTTTTTTTTTTTTTTGAGACAGAGTCTCACTCTGCTGCCCGGGCTAGAGTGAGTGCCGTGGCGTCAGCTAGCTCACAGCAACCTCAAACTCCTGGGCTCAAGCAATCCTGCCTCAGCCTCCCAAGTGGCTGGGACTACAGGCAT